>JAJMEP010000058.1:0-74118 GCA_030574195.1 Groenewaldozyma auringiensis
AGTGGCTCTGACTCAGGATCGGGATCAGGCGGTTCTGGCTCCTCAGGAAGCGGTTCCGGATCTTCTGGCAGTGGCTCTGACTCTGGTTCAGGTTCTGGTGGTTCGGGATCTTCAGGTAGTGGCTCTGACTCAGGATCGGGATCAGGCGGTTCTGGCTCCTCAGGAAGCGGTTCCGGATCTTCTGGCAGTGGCTCTGATTCTGGCTCTGGTTCTGGCGGTTCAGGATCTTCAGGATCTTCAGGATCGGGCTCAGGAGCTACTCCAACTACAGAGATTTCTCCTGGCGAGACATCAGTCGCCGAATCAAACGGAGGATCCACTAAAACTATTTTCACCTTACTTCTTGCTATACCCTTCTTAACCGTTTTCCTTTAGATGTATCTGTAGGATAACTATTAATACTTTAATAATTATATTATATTATATTTTAAATAATACTCACCTTCCATTGTAGAAAAATCATTTAGCAAAGGCGTCTCGGCTGCACGAAGAGTGGGAATTTCAACCTGTAAACTGTCACGGCAGTATCATGATGACTACATATTCATAGACACAGACTATGGCAGTTGACGCTTTTTCATATGTTGGAATGTATGTGTACACACACAGCAAGACATATAAGTTGTATATTCAAAATAACAACTAGCTTACCTAATTTCCCTCCTTCAATACTTCAGTAGGTATGAGTGTATTTACACCCGGTCCATATTACATAAACCTTCTGTGTTTTTATAAAGCAATTGATTTAGTACGTTCTGTACTAACAAAATTATGCCAAAAATGGATAAGTGGCTGCACACACATAAAATTTGAGTAGTTTTGTTTGAAAGACAAATATGTACACGCCGCATTAGTGCTAAAAACTTACTTAACACTTGACACTGAGCTAATTTTTCAATACATTAATTGAAGTTGTCCCAAGAAGAATGCCTACACATGTTGATAAGTAAGTATGACTGAACAGGTATTTATGAATCGTCATGCCATGGATGTCAGGGGTAGCGTGATCGGCACAAATTCAAAAATTCCAATACTTGGACGATCTTGACCGATATAACTACAACATATACTAATGTATTATGACCAATGCATTATGCTAAAAGCCGGCAATTACATTGTAGCTGTGATAATTGATATCACTTGAATTAGACAATACATCGACCGTCAGCCAATAAGGGACGAAAAGGGTAGATCACTGATTTGATCGATTTGTAGAAAAATTCAAGTACTTTAATGTGACTGAGCAATAATATAACACCGGCGACATGAGATAGATAAGCTCATATCTATGCGTACCAGCTGGCATCGAATAAACCAGTGACTCCAATACTCCAATATTATGTCGATGCTTTGGTTTGGACTGTCATGACTGTTTGAGAATTTGACCATGCCTGGTACGTTAAACCAATATCCAGTTAATTTCCAGTACTCCTTACTCACTTATGAATTAACTTACACAAGAGCTTACACATAAATGCACATATATGCATATGAATCTTCATGCATGTATGCACCAATAGTTTTATGAATTAATAAACTATGTGCATATATGCAGGAGTTACATCTTTGTTTATGCAATGCAAATGGACGATCGGTTTTCTTAGTGCAAGTAAACAGGTGGTGGATTCAATTAATTGAAATTTGAATCCTGAAAGCGCTAAAAAATGACACTATAAGTATATACATAAATATGTTATACAATGCATTGTCTGTTATAGGCTAGTTTGCAGACTAAACCTAGTACATCAACCAGTAGGCGGGCCAGCTTCGTAGAATGGGGCTATAATAATATCTGAACACTAGGTAGTACGGTTAATTTCGTCCAACCTGTACGTTAAATATGGTTTACATCAAATACATATATGAATCATTAATGTATTACACTGAACTAGCTGATTATAATTACAGGTACTCAAAGATATCATTTCATTGGAGAGAACATCTGATGTCATGCATATAAACTGTTAATAATTCACTTATTACAAAAGTATACAAGGTGAGGTACATTGATAATACAAGACCAGGGTAAGACCCCGACTAGCGTTAATCCGCGCATATTTCATAGTAGTTGGACCTTCCTGCGGCCAAAAATATACTCAATTGGGGTGGACATATGCATCCCAGTCTGTAAAATTGAAAGAATTAGGATCATCCAAGGATGTTCAGGATGTAGTTATCCGTATAGTTGAAGTAATTGGGATAAACACAGGAGGATTATTTCCAAAAAAAAAAAAAAAAAATAAAAAATAAAAAAAAGCACAGATACTTATTGATTCACATGCTATGAGAAGAGGAACTGTGGCCAGTTTTCTAAGACCAAGCGCTGACCTTTACAAATGCACGAATATGTCACAAGAAGACAAAATGCAAGGATATTGGACACTCAAGCTGCCAAAAAAAAGTTGCATGCGATTTTCGTGAAAGAAATATGTACATGACAAGTTATGCTAGAAAGCAAAAAAAAAAAAAATAAATAAATAGAAAATCTCCAGCAAAGGTAGAAAATCAATAGATATGATGAAAAGGAATTCTGAATGATCAATGCAATTAATTAGATAGCGATATTGCATAAAATTCCACAACGTCTTATCGGATGCGACAGAAAGTAATAATAATAATAATATTAGGAAAAAACAATGCTTTGTTTGAAAAACCAAAAGAAATCAAGAAGCTGTTCAGAACTTGAATATAAATAAACCTCAATTTCCAGCTAGTTTCAAGTGAAAGTTTCTCCAACCAAGTGTCATATATTCACTTGAACTACTTCACATTTTAAGACAATGAACTTCTCACCTTTCTCTATCCGTTTATTCTTATTTTCAATTCTTTTTGCCAGCTTTGGTATGGCAGCTACCATTATGGGCAATGAAGTCGAGGCTCGAAGCCTTGGATCTGATCTTGGTGAACTTGGTGACTGTTTGAACCTTTGTTTGAAGTCGGTCGTCACCATTGGTGGTTGCTCAGGATTATTAGACTGTGTATGCGGACTCCTTGGTGATGTCACTGGAGACCTTCAAACCTGTCTTTCATGTGCAAGTCAATTCGGACCCCTTGAAGGATTACTCGATAGCATTCTTGATTCACTGACCGGGTGTGATCTCCCCAAATGATTTTCGCCCAAATATCATCTAGGACTTTATTATAATTTGAGCTTGAGCCTAGTGGCTGGATTGGGTTAATCCCTCTATTTTTCTTTATTCCAAACACTAGAAAGAGAAGTGAAACAATTGTGTAACAAATATGATAATTAGTATTATTAATGGTTCATGTTTGAAGACCGGAGAAAGATGATTCTAGAATGAAAGCAAGGGTTACTTGAATGTTTATTGATCATGTGGTCAAAGTCTTGCATACACAGTAGTGCATAAAAGTAACATTTGACAGTATGCCAAGGGAGCCCTGCAAAAATCGTCACACTCTCGTAGAAAGTTCTCGAAAAATTTATAACATGTTACCGTCTGTCGTACATGTACGTACATACTACAGTGAAAGGTATCATATCAACTTATGCTTTACCTACAGCTGTACGTACATGTGTGTATACACACATACATCCGATCCAATTACAGTTAGCCAAGCACTAGTATTACGTAACGCACTAATATTTCTGGAGATTATCTAGCAGTATGTGAGTTACGCTGGGAACAGAGTTTTGGGTTGCACGGTGCAGCAGGGTGTAGAAATTTCTTGAACTTTCTATGGCCCATGGGGGATAATGGACACCATCAGCCCGCTCTAATCAGAATCGCGTGTATTTAATCGACGCTCGAGTCCTCCCACCCTCTCTTGCCCCTCCTCCCCCTACTACTCTTTCTTCCTTCGTCGGAATTAATCTCTCTCTCTCTCTGTCTGTCATCTATAACATTTTCTTTATCAGTCTACTTATTTTTTTTTTTTTTTCGTCCTTCCTGGATACACCACACACTCATTATATACCGTCATTATTGCGAGTGTTTCCAGAAGCAGCTAGAACCTGTGTACCATTTGTATACTACTAAGTCAATTCGAAGTTCGACGGACATTAGAGGAAAAAAGAGAATACTAAAAAGGGGCTCAATTCTTTTCGTGTTTTCTTGTCGTGTGTTCGCATTATCGTATCTTGTAGAAACATCAGACTACTAAGCAAAGTTCGGTATTCGGAAAGAAGAATTAAACAAGATGTCGACTTCGCCACCTAGTGATAAGGCTGTTGCGGCGTCATTTGTGCCCTTTGGTAATGCACAATCACTGCATTCCAACGATAGGACTCCTAGAGCGTCAGCGGATGACGATCTCAAAGCACACAATAGAAGTATTGAGGTGAGAAAGATGAGTTACCTGGTCGTTGTTTTGACTGTACTCACGTCATTTTGCGGGTTTATGTTTGGGTACGACACAGGTTATATTTCTGGTGCCCTTGTTTCAGTTGGAAACGATTTGGGCAAACCCCTCACATCAGGAGATAAAGAATTAATTACTGCTGCAACTTCACTAGGCGCTCTTTTGGCTGCTCTTCTTGTTGGTTCGTTGGCTGATATTTTCGGCAGGAAATGGGTCATTACAGGTGCCAACGTGTTGTTTGTGGTTGGTGCAATCATTCAGACTTGTGCACATACTGTCTGGGTAATGATTGGTGGAAGGTTCGTTATGGGCTGGGGTGTAGGCGCAGCTTCTCTCATTGCTCCTATTTATATTTCTGAAATGGCACCATCAAGATTTAGAGGTAGATTAGTCATTATCAATGTTTTGGCTATCACTTTTGGTCAATTAGTTGCATATGCCATCGGTGCCGGGTTAACGAAGGTTAACAATGGATGGCGAATCATGGTCGGGCTTTCCTTAGTACCGGCTATCATTCAGGGGGTTTTATTCATGTTTATGCCTGAAAGCCCCAGGTTTCTTGTTAGAACCGATAAAGTTGATGAAGCTCGGACTATTCTTGCCAAGATTTACAAGGGAAGTACACCAGCTGATTTGGATGGTAAGATTAAAGAGTTGGTACAATATACCCGACAGGAGTACACCGAGGAACAGAAGTGGTACTCACGTGCTTTCACCAACCTCAAGCAGCTTCATGTTGTCCCATCCAACTTCAGAGCATTGATAATTACTTGTGGATTACAAGGTATTCAGCAGTTTTGTGGATGGAATTCACTGATGTACTTTTCTGCCACTGTGTTTCAAGCAGTTGGATTCAGTAATTCAGTCGCAGTATCAATCATTATTTCTGGTACCAATTTCGTCTTCACAATCTTAGCATTCATGATTATTGATAAAGTTGGAAGAAGAAGAATCCTTCTTTGTACAATTTGGGGTATGTGTGCTGGATTAGTGTTGAATGCTATAGCTTTTCATTTCATGCCACCAATGTTGGAGGTTTCTTCTGATACTGTTGATCAGAAAATTGGAGGTTGGTCTATTGTAGTGATTATTGCTATGTTGATCTATGCTGCATTTTATGCTACCGGTATTGGTAATGTCCCATGGCAACAGTCTGAGTTTTTCCCAATGTCAGTAAGAGGAATTGGTACTTCCTTTTCTACTGCAACTAATTGGGCTGGTTCACTCGTTGTGTCTTCAACTTTCTTGACCATGCTTAATAATATCACTCCTACTGGAACATTTGCATTTTATGCTGCTCTTTGTGCAGTTGGCGAAGTTTTTGTATACTTCTTTTACCCTGAGACTGCTGGTTTGACTTTGGAAGAAATTCAAGAACTTCTTACTGGCGGGTTCAACATTAAAGCTTCTGTGAAGCGAACTCAAGAGGTGCGCAGATATTACGCCGAGAATATGTCTCTCGACACTGACGTCGAGAAGACTAGTCAGGACCTTAGCATCCGCACTGTAGCTGATAGTGATGAACTGCTATCTTAATGATATATGAGTAATGTAATATTAAAGTCTTAGTCTGTTATGTACATATCTGCATGTGTATATAAATACATGCATAGCTTCAGCTGTGCCATAGTGCTAATAGACGTTTGTACTAAAGATAACTTAACTTATTATTAAAACTGCTATGAAAAAGATAGGTTCAATAATCTAAAAATCGGGCTCAGATATCTTCCCAGTGTCGCCCCGATACTAT
This sequence comes from Groenewaldozyma auringiensis, assembly GCA_030574195.1. Taxonomy (NCBI): domain Eukaryota; kingdom Fungi; phylum Ascomycota; class Dipodascomycetes; order Dipodascales; family Trichomonascaceae; genus Groenewaldozyma; species Groenewaldozyma auringiensis. The sequence goes on from JAJMEP010000058.1 coordinate 6,071, forward strand.
GTGCACATTATTATTATTATCATGGTATCATGACAATACTTATCAGAGTCGACCTCCGGCACCTTGCTAACTTATTGCCGTTGTGATCGACAAAAAGGATTACCTAACTTGGAAGCTTGACATTTGGTACCTGCATTCAAACAGGGGGAGGATACGGCTGAAGCATACAACTTTAGGTAATATTTATAATAAATAAATTTTATCAACTGGGTTACTTGATAGAGTTAGTCTAGCAAAACTGACGTTAGCACTAAGACAGAGCCATGTGATAAATATTTTTAGTACAATGAAACTCGCCGTTAATCAAAAGAATACTCTCGAATAAACTTATTGAACATGCGACAAAGCTTGACATCTGTGCTGACTGCTCTCATGCTGACTGAGGGTTGGTCACAGCCTAGCACGGGCGGATTACCTTCATGTGCTTCAAAATGTCTAGGTAATAGCCTTAACGAAACTGGCTGTTCTACTTCAGATATAGCATGCATTTGCAAATCAAGTTCTTTGATCCAACAATTGTTACCTTGCATCACATCGTCTTGTAATGATGCAGACTTTCAATTACTGATCAGATATGCTGAGACTATTTGCCAAGGAGCAGGAGTTACACTATCAATAGGCTCATTAGAGCCAACTAGCGCAGCTCCTTCCGTTAGATCAACCTCTAAACCAAAGACATCAAAACTCACACACACAGGTTCAAATCAATCACCAAACAGCAATGCTTCAACTGACAAGATAAAAACAGCATCTGAACCAAAGCAAACCGCACATGCTAACCCCAAAAACAGTAGTATAAAGTCTTCCACTGTAAGCAGCACTCTGAGTGAAATGGCTGAACCTGATACGCTCGAACCCACTTTGACAGGTGAATATGCCGTTACATCGGAAGAACTAGCTCCAACAGAAACTGTGGACACGCAGAAAACAACTTCAAGTGCAAAACCTTTAGAAGAAAATGGTGCATTGAATTTAAACTCTGGCAGAGAAGTCTTACTTGCGGCTGTCGGACTTATTGCATACTTGTTCTAGATAAAATTATGTATGCTCAAAAAAAGTACTAAAGCTTGCTACATGCACAGCATAAATAAAAATCTACTTTACTCTAAATAATTTAAACATGTCATGCTTTGTGAAAAAAGCTCTATTGAGCTTTCCAACAAAATAAAAAGCCATTGTAAGCACAGTGATACCAACCTGAACACCGCCCATAAGGTTACAAACATTGTCAACACCACTGTCTACAATCCAGGGATAACTCATTGTTGATATTCCATATGTCGCAAATCCTTTAAAGAAAAGCAAGCACACAAAGGCTTCCACATTTATATCCCAAAAAGCATCCAAGATATAGGTTCCAGCACAAGTGGCACCAATAACCGTAGCAGCAGTGACAAAGCCGTAAAACATTGAAGGAATGGCGTCTGTATGGTCAGTTTTCTGAATCACAGAGTTACCAAACCCAAACAAGCCAATTGCTCCTAATATAAGCTGTGGAAGAAGTAACACCATACGGAACTCTGGTTCGTAAACTCCATGATTCCACCTCGTCAGTCTTTTGATAGACTGGTCTGAAATAATTCCAGCTAGTAAAAATCCAAGAATAGACCCAATAAATGGGCCAAAATAAATTAAACCTAAGTCCTTGGGACCTAGAAATTGAGGGAAACCTCCAAATATTCCTCCTATGACAGTTGAAAGTGTAACAGTCCAACACAGCAAAAGTCCCTGGGTTCCCATTGCCCAAAGGATGTGCGGCGTTAACAATATAGTAAAAGGTCTTATCAGGTACTTAAAGAATTTCACCCAATTACTCCATTTCAGATACGATTCATGCCCTAAACTGAGAGATTCATAAAAAGTAAGATCCATTACAGGTCTTTCTGTATGGATTGTGACATTCTTGCCCTCTTCGTGAGATACAAATCCTTCTTCCTTTCTATCAAAAGTAGTCTCTGGACAAAATAAAATAACAGCAATAAGACCTGGTCCTGCAAATATGGCAACCAACCAAAACATCCATGGCCATTGCAAACTAGGATTTGCAGCAGTCGCTCCAGCTGCAATAGGTGACAAAAATGATACTCCAATAAGACATAAAGAAAAAGCCGCCATTCTAGATCCCCTTTGATGAACATGATACATATCAGCAATACTAATAGGAACCAGAATTTCGAAAGGACCAGTAGCAAACCCTTGAACAACTCTAGCCCATGCAAAAGAAGCATACCCTGTACTCGCTGCATTCCAACAAGAACTCCCCAGCATCAAGGCTGAAAATGTTACATACAATAGCCGCTTACCAAAAACTCTTCCCCACGCTGATACAAACAATCCACCGACTGACATCCCTAGAAGAAAATCACCAGTGAGTAACGCAATATGAGTGAAGTCCTTTTGAAAATCCAGCAGTAAAATTAACGAGCTAGTAGCTAATAATGGAGCCAAACTAGCTGCAACACATGTCATATAACATAACACAGCAAAGTAACAATCTCTCTTCCATAAGGGCCAGTTCAAAGGATCGCGAGCCCAATCCGTAGGCTGTGGAACAAGTATTATGTCCTCATCGCCCTTGTGTAAATGCTCAGCATAGCCGTGCTCATGAGTATAGAGGGTTTCAGTCCCTACAACTTCAGTAATACCCTTAGGCTCAATGATTCCTAACCCCATTATTCACTCTAGTGCAATGTTGCAACAAGAAAATTCCAAGGGGCTAAATTCGATTTTAATACATTTTAGGGGGGTTTACATTATCATATAGATATATGTTTATTTTTTAGTGTGAATCGGTCATCCTATATTTCATACATCGTGTGATAATGTATTAGGGTTAAGGTTCTTTTCAGGATTAATGGATCCGGATCCGTCGTGGCGAGGTAAGGAAAATGTTGGTTCACCGGTTACTGTTTTAAGGTCCAGACAAATGAAAATGAAAATTTAAAATGAGGTGAGGCCCCTTTTTGTAAAAGCACACAAAAATTCATGTATACGAGGAATACTGTTTACAATCACCGCAACTATTTCTTGCGGCGTTGTGTTTGTTGTTTGTTAGGTAATCATCATACCTGTTCTCGCCAGGTAGTTATGACGATGCCCAATGGATATGGTCTGATCAAGTTCCACGCCAAATTTATAAATTACATGTACAATAAGTATACTGCTATAATATTATTCTCAAATGGAACGAGAACGGTTAAAACATTTTTATTGTTTAACCTATTTGATCAGTTTGCTTCTAGTTATACTCGAGGCTGTGTAATAGACATTTATATACTGCTTATACTTTTCGGGTTCACATTTGTTCAAAGGTATATATGTAGAATGTTCTTTAATGGACATACGTAGCTTTTGCTTTTTTTTTGCTTTTCTCAATACCAAAAATAAACACAAACATGTCATTTACTAAGCCTTGCCCCATTTGACTTTCAGTTTTTTCATAATAGAGCTGCTGAGCTCATATTTCATCCATTTTCTTGGGTCATCAAGCTGATCTCTGACAACAATATCGTTGATCTCAGATTGAAGTCCAACAACATTGTTTTCCTTCACGTATTCGTCCCAATGCTGTAGAAGTTCTGCAATTTTTTCAGGGTATTCCCGGGAAAGATCGTGTATTTCACCAGGATCTTTGGACAAGTCAAATAGTTCCCATTTTTCTGGACCGGCTGGACCAGCAATCCAGTTGATCTTCCAATCACCTTTTCTTAAAGCCCCATGACCAAATAATTCCCAGCCAGTGACGTGATCTTCTTTGTGGAACCTGTCAGATTTACCTTCAAAATAAGGAACCCATGACTCGCCTTTAAAGTCCAATACTTGACGCCCCTTGAAAGCAGGAAACGGCTTATCAACACCGGCTATTTCTAAGAAAGTGGGCATAAGGTCCATGACAGTACAAAACTGGCTGTTTATCTCTTCTTTTCTTTCTGTCAATCCTTTGTAAATAAATGGAACACGACAGCCACCTTCAGTGGGGAAACATTTGTATAGTCGTGAAGGCGCAGTAGCAGCCTGAGCCCATAATTGACCGTACCAAACATAACTATCTTTTTTTCCAATATTGTCAAGAGAGTTATTGTAATACTGAGCAATATGTCCAAGTATATCCTTAGCAATAACGGGAGCAGCTTCAATTGATGCACCCTCAGCACCATTGTCAGACATGAAGATTATAATAGTATTGTCATAGAGGTTTTGACGTTTAAGCTCGTCAATAACGCGCCCGACATTATAATCTATTCGGTCAACCATTCCAGCATAAACTTCCATACTTCTTGCAGATTTGGCCTTTTCTACATCGGTCATTTCGTCCCAGCCAGGTATGTCAGCGACATTAACAACGGGGTGTGGTTCGACGGATGGATCAAGCAATCCCTTTTCAACTAGTGCTTTCAACCGGGTTTCTCTCAACACAGCTGGCCCTTCGTCGTAAACACCTTTATACTTTTTGACGTTTTCATCTGGAGCTTGGAGTGGCCAATGTGGTGCTGAAAAAGGCAGGTATGCAAAAAAAGGCTTCTCTGCTGGACGTTCATTCAAGTACTCAAGAAGCTTGCTAGCATAAAAATCAGAAGAGTAGAAATCTTCAGGAAGAGTATCATTGTCGACGTAATTAAAGTCTTCAATATGAAGAGCAACGGATCCGCCGTCAAACAGACGAGGATATTCCTCATACCGGAGATGTGGTTCCCAGGCGTAATGGTTGGCACAACCAGGTAACAAAGAGAATGATCTTTCAAATCCCCTAGCAGCCGGCGAATGTTCAGGTTTTAAACCAAGATGCCATTTTCCAGCCATTGCAGTGTAGTAACCCGCATCCTGAAGCACTTCAGGCAGTGTAGCTACAGCTTCTGTTAAATACCCTTCGTGGCCAGGCTTACCCTGATAAGCTGGAGATGATTTAATTCTTTCTACTAATTGACCAAGACCAGTAAGATGATGGTCAGTACCGCTTAAAAGCATAGATCTTGTAGGCGAACAAGCAGCAGCAGAATGAAAATTAGTAAATCTGGTTCCCTCTTCAGCTAATTTGTCAAGATTGGGGGTGGAAATCTCACTTCCAAAACTCCCTATGTCGGAGTACCCCAAGTCATCCGCAACTATTACCAAAAAGTTAGGCTTTCCAGTCATTTTGATAGATTTCTGAGTATCTGTAGAATCAATTTAAAGCTGCCCCGTTGATATGTCCGAACAGCGTCTATTATATACTGACAGAACTTGTAACACTCAATGGTGTACATGAGCACACACTTGACGTGATAGTCTCGAATTGGTGGGGCAATTGGCCGATAAGCGAAATTTGATTCCGATACCCGCAACTGTACATGTTTTAGCGTGGTAAGTTTGACATCGACACCACTTAAATCTCATTGACATTACCAGTTTTTATTGGAAATTTCAAAATCTTGACTTTTATTTATACTGAGTCAAAGCAAGTATAAAGTAAAATAAATGAATGTATCATGAGAAACAAGCTTCCAAATTTTTGGCCAAAGTGTTTGCCCTCTTTATAGAAAGATACAAAGTATTCCCCACAAGTCAGGAACCTGAACTGATCTCTAGTGGAAAATTAACTTTAATTTATCTTACCTTCTTAGGCTATAAAATTGCACCATGAATGATGATCTATAGCACACTTTAAACCATCGGAGTCCGAACTACTTGGATGTGCTGAGCCCACACCCCCTGGAAATGAACTACAAGAGTCAAAAATTTTTCTGAAAAGAAAGCCGATTATGATGATTAACTGATATAGCCTTTTCTGAGTCATTGATTCTCAACGTTAATAGTGACTTATACTTTGTTCACATTTATCAGTATGGTCATATACATTATCAATTTAGCATAAAGGTTCGCAACGTTACATTCGGATGATATGTCTAGCTATTAGATTCCAAAAAAATTCTAACTAGTGAGTAGCCTTTAGTTTGTCCTAGAATCTGAATGAAGTATTAAAGAGGAGTAAAATTGTACGGCCAGAAAATGGTCATGAGCATTCAAATGTTCGTTAATTGTATGTCCATTGTTGTTATTTCCATCAATGAATGTGGGCCTGAAGCGAAACAAGTTATCACTCAAATTCCAGCAGTGTCGAGTATCCGTATTACCCGACATTATGGTAGAAGTAACCACTAAAGAACTGACATTATTATTTTCTTTCAAAACAGGCCCCAAGGCTGATGCTGCGGTGCCAAAAATTGTCCTGTACGCCCATGTATCAAACGCGGAAACTTTTACCGGCTCCAAACTTTGGCCTATCTGACTTAGTTGTATTTTCTTTGAAGAATCCAAAAAATTACCGCTTCTGTTACCAAAAAAGTCAGCTTCGAACCCATACTTCAATGCCAAAGGCTCTATTATTCTTGACATTCTTTCTTTAACTTCTTCCACTGACGAATCACTAGAGATACGATAGTTAATTCCAATCGACACACTTTCAGGTAGAGCGTTAATCTTTTGTCCACCAGTTATCAAATCAATTGCTTGTGATGTACGCAATGAAGTTGATATGGATGTATTTTTAAGATAGTTACCAAGCTCAAAGCTAGCAAACGTATCACCGTTTGAAATTTTTGACAGCAGCTTTGAGATGGTAAGGTCATCAGGATATTTACAGGATAAAAATCCCATTTGAGGATGACCCTTAGAGACTCTTGGCAGAAACGGCTCAGAATTTTCCAAGTGAACAATGAGATCAGATGCTATACCAATCAGAGAGTGTTGGCCTGCTAATGAAGAGTGTCCACCAGGAGCAAATACGTCTAGTGAGACGTCTAGATAACCCTTTTCAGCGGTTGCAATAGTAGCAAATGCAGTGCCGTCAACGGGCGGATCAATGATACCAGGGCCCTCGTCAAGAATAAACTCAATATTTTTCTGACCATATCTTTGTTCAAGCAATTTAGACATATGTAGCGCACCCCTCCTTCCTCCGACTTCTTCATCAAACCCAAATACAAGTATTAGAGTACGCTGTGGATTGAATCCATTTTGAATGAGCAACTCAACGGATTCCAAAATAGATATAAGAGAATTTTTGTCATCATGAACACCGCGTCCGTACATGACACCGTTTTCATCGACGTGGGCTTCAAATGGATGATTTTTCCACTGGCCAATACTAGCATTATTAACAGGGACTGTATCCTGATGCGCCATCAGAATATAAGGACGCAAATCAGCAGCAGTTTCTTGTCCATTCCATGTATATAATAATCCATGTTCGTTCACAATTTCAAGCTGTAAAGTGTTATGCACTCTAGGAAATGTGTCATTCAAGTATGATGCAAATGAATCAAATTTTTTCCACGACTGGTCTTCTTGTACAGACCCATACTCATCATAAGTCTGTGTATCTTTAGAAATTGCTCCTACTAAGTAAGAAAGACTTTTCTTAGTATAAGTCGGATCTTTGAAAAGATTTCTGATTGATTCAGATATCTTTTCATATTCAGGAGTAAATTCTAGCAAAGGCGGAGTCCAGCAACGCGACGAAGTGTCGTAAGCAGAATGATTTGAAAAATTGGCATCTAAGAAAAAGCCATTACCCTTTGATGAAGAGACGTAGCCAGACAGAGAAAAAATCCCAGTTGTAATGAAAATTAAAGACACAATAGAGCCCAACATCTTTCTTTTCAAAACACCATAACAAGCAGTTTCCACTTTCACGTAATACCAGAAACTTGCTGATTTTTAAACAATTCCAAAAAAACTATTAAGGTACTTTACTGCATGCAACGGGTTCATGTATGGGAGCTCCCTGTTCAGTGTATTCACGTTTCAGCCACACGGCATAGTTTTACAGAGGCTTTTATAAAGATATGGTGACCAAAACGGAATCAAAAGATTTAACACCTCGGGTACACACCCGAGATTAAGTTTTGTACGTTTGTACTGCGAGATCTCGATGCAGATAATGATTGTTATCTGGGGAAAAAGTAACTATACTATATAGACCGCATCGAACACGTGCGTACCAGTGACGGACTCCTCTGGCAATTGGAACTCATTATGCCCTGGTATTCTAGTCTGGTATTATTTGACCAAAAGAAAGTTTGAGTTTTGGAATTAAAATTGTGTACTTTTCAGGGGCGGAATCAGTTGGGTGTTTGGTTCAGCGAAATTCACCAATGCTATTTTGATGATGGGTGAGTGATATATGCATGTCCTGATAACGCACGAATTCGAATCTAGCTCAGCTATCAACTCCAGATAATAACGCACTATGCTTACCAGAATAGAACAGAGAACAACAGTTTTTCTTTGCAGTTGCAGATATCAACACATAGATACAGCAACAAGCACAGAATTAGACGATGCTTATGGCAAAAAATTGCCCAGCTAATGCTAGAAATCAATGATAAGGTATTTCCATGTTCTGGTTCTAACGGTGAAATATTATGCAGGTGTGACTGAGTAGATAGATATAACCACCAAATATTAAAACTATTAACTAAGCCTTAAAGCCCTGTGTATCTATTTCATGCTAATTAACTTTACAACTTAATTATTGTGTGTATTACTTACATCAAAATGATAGATCAACCATTTCTGAACAAGTATGAGTATGCATTAAGGGCAGGTGCACCTCCGAGATGAACATAAAGCACCTTTGAACCGGCAGGAATTTCATCCTTTCTGATCAACTCAATGAGACCAGCCATAGACTTACCTTCGTATACAGGATCAACCAAAACACCTTCTGTGCGTCCACAAAGTCTGATTGCTTCCATGGTTCCGTCATTAGGTAGACCATATGCAGGACCCGCAAATCTAGTATCTAAGTTGATGTCATCCTCAGTAAGCTCCATAGGCAAATCAACTAACTTAGCGGTATTTTGAGCGATTCTCAATACCTGTGCTTTTGTTTGTTCAGGCTTAGCAGATGCATCAATTCCGATAACAGTTTTATGTCGTCCTTGCTCAGCAAATCCTACTACCATACCTGCTTGAGTACTACCTGTGACGGCACAAACCACGATGTAGTCAAATTTAAAACCGAGCTCTTTTTCTTGGTCTGCAACCTCTTTGGCAAAGTTGACAAACCCTAAACCTCCGTAAGGATGTTCTGAGCATCCAGCAGGAATAGGGAATGGCTTTTTACCCTTTGCCTTGACTTCATCCATAGCGTCTTTCCAGCTTCGTCTAATACCAATATCAAATCCAGCAGAATCCAATTTGACATCAGCACCCATGATTCGAGAAAGTTCAATATTACCGACTCGATCATATACAGCATCATGATAATCAACCCAGTTTTCTTGTACCAATACACAGTCCATTCCTAAATGAGCAGCAACGGCAGCAACCTGACGAGTCTGGTTAGATTGGATACCACCAATAGATACCAAAGTGTCATATCCACCGTTGATAGCTTCTGGGATCAAGTATTCAAGCTTTCTGGTTTTGTTACCGCCATATGCTAAACCACTGTTGCAGTCTTCTCTCTTAGCATAGATCTCAACCTTGCCTCCAAGAGCCTCACTGAGTCTCTTCATTGGAGTGATTGGCGAGGGACCAAATGTCAAAGGATATCTCTCAAATTTTTCCAAACCCATTGTTATTATTATTATTATTAGTTCTTAGCGTGCAACTTATTTTGTCGAATGGATATAAAACATTTTGATAAGCCAAAGCGTCCATTTTATACTCTTGTAAAAGGACTGGAAATCATGGAATCATTATCTAGATGCGGAGCTCCCACCTTGAGTTTATAGTTGTGTTACTCTTATCAATATTGAGGAGCTCCTCATTGATCGACAAGCATTAGACCATGCAATCCGTGGCAAGGTTGTGCACACAACGGCTACTGGCTATAGCCAACAGCTGCAACTTGATTAAGTACTGTTAATGTGATTTTACTACATGAAGTGTGATTGAACGGGGGTACTGTTTGCATGTTTCGTCAAAGGCAGTAGGAACCCGAATTATCCGAACCTAGTGCGTCAGGTCTATCACAACTGCTCCTCCCACTCCCACTCCCTCTCTCCCGACTTTTAGCGTTTTAGCTACCACCAGCACGCAATGTCGTTTGATTAACGGTACAGCTGCATTATGAGCTAACGATATCTTACTAAGATATCAAGTTTTTTGCATGTACACCGGCCGGGGGAACGTTGCATGCGGTAACGGTTTATGGGAGCGCCACTCAGCCAACATGCTGTTACTATGTCTGATAATAGAGTACCGGCAACCATCGGAATTTTCAAATAGGCAAATTAAGTTGGGGCCTGGGGCCCGCGGCGATTGATTGTGTTCGCCAGTAATTGGCTAATCTAGATCTAGATCTAGCATTGTACTACTACACCCAGGCTTGGACCAAGTATAACATCTGACTACATGTACGGTATATCTGGTGTAGCAGATCCGGTGTAGCAGATCCTAACGCTACATTTGGTTGTTCCATCGCACCTCTACTGTCCGTCGTATAACAGACCCTTGTGCTTCGACAAGCCTTATTTAATTTGATTTTTTTTTTGCTTATTACTGAGAACGTGCTGTCAGTGTAGTGTAGCAAAAGAAGCACGTTATCACTTATATACTCCGTGTTGCGGTTCCACGGTACGCCGGAAATATCGATAAGAACCTGGGTCACATCTTATGCGCGCGCATATATGCATGTCAGCGCCTTGGTTAGGTCCACTCGCCACTAACACCATACCATACCCAGTTTTATGTATGGGAAGCTAGTGCTTAAGCTTGGCTTTACTACATATTAAATGTATATACAAACCCAGTGCTCGATATCCTACATATAAGTAGGGATCACCGTTCCAACTTGCTAATTTCTAAAACATCATTTTTTTCATTTGTAATAATTTTTGGTATTTTGACTTTTCCAGTCATCAATAGGCTTCCAACTTTTGGTTCAATTGCTTGGTATTTAGGTACTATCATATATTAACGAGATTTGTTTGAAGCTTCCTATTAGTTATTCATGTCTTATAAATCGACGAACATGGAGGAAAATAAGGTAACACAGGCGTCGACAAGCAAAAAAAGAAAGAGGGGTCGAGTCTCTGAACAAGAACGTGTCAGGAAGGCTGTTGCGTAAGTATTCGACACACTTTCAATTTCAATTTCAACTTTTTCTTTCCGTCTTTGTTTTTAAATGGCACAGCATTTTGTTTCTCGAACTTTACTAACCATCTTAGATGCCTGGAATGTCGAGCTCATAAGCTAAAGTGCTGCGGCGGAAGTCCTTGTGACAGATGCATCCAGAAACAGATCCAATGTCGCAACCAGCATAGGGTGCAAGTGGATCAAGAAGAGCTTGAGCAAAGCCTTGAACGGCTTTCATACATGGAAGCAATTGTGAAACTGGTATTTCCGAACATTGATACCTCGCCAGATCAATTGAAACTAAAAGTAGCCGAGCTAGTTGCCGACGCAAAAGCTAAGGAGACCACATCCACCATTGAACTTGGAACGGTTCAACACTTGGATGTGAACAAAAAGTACACATACTACGAAGAGGCAGGATCAATGTCAAGTTTCTTGGCTCGAGTGCACGAATTGATTTCTGAAAACGGTAATAGAGCGGAATCTAGTTCTAAGATACCAACTACGCTTCCCTCGAGAAGTTTTGAATATAACAACTCTGATACGACTAACACCCCAAGTAACTCTCAATATTTATTTCTTCTGGCGGTAAGCCAGCTACCACCTTTAAGCGTGGCAGAAAAGCTGGTAGATATATTTATTCGTGTCTCTGGCAATAACAACTTTTACTACTTTAATGCATCTGAGTTCAGACGAAAAGTGCGGTTACTCTATCAGAATCAGCAGCATTTGACTAATAAAAATACTGGGTTTTTATGTCTTTTATACATGGTTTTGTGCATGGGTTGTATATTTAGCTTTGTTTGGAAAGAAGGAGATGGATTGGTCGAAGAGAATAATCAACTTCCTGGTATGAAATACTATGATAGCGCAGAACCACTGTTTCCCGTAGTGATAAACGATTGCTCTTTGGAAACCGTTCAGGTGTTTTTCCTCAATGCAATGTATGTTATGGTCAGCCAGGATTCTGAACGATCATACGCTTATCTGGGGATTGCTATGAGAGCTGCAATTGCCAATGGAATGCACAAGAAAATATCTTCTATCCATCCCTTGGATGAAAAACTTACTGAATCAAGAGTGAGATTGTTTTGGAGTTTGTACAGCGTTGAAAGACGTTGTTCAATTGCTTTGGGCCGTCCAGAGTCGCTTCCTATCTATATGATTAATGTCGATTTACCGAAATATTGTGAATCACTTGATAAGGAATCTGAAAATGCAAATGTTGTTGCACTGACGTTATATGTGACAATATCTTTGCTCACCAGTAAAATACACGACACTTGGCTGAAAGGGATAAATGGTGGTCTTCGATTTGCTACAATAATGGATCTGAGAGCCAGAGTAGATCATTGGAGAGAACAAGTACCCAAAGAGCTTGAAATATCCAACATGGATATCACTGATAGCTCATTTCGTGGATCAGTTCATATAAATTTTGCTTATAACTTAGCAAGAATCGCCCTAGGAAGACCATTTTTGCTATTAAAATTACGGGAGTCGAAAATTGGAGCTAAGTTGAATCACGGGGTAAATTCTTTTGCAATTGCAATGCTTCAGTATTCATACTTTGCAGCTTGCGAAATAATAGATTCGCTTTGGAAACTGAAAAGTAATGGAATTTTGTCTACTTATTCGTTTAATGACTACAATGCGTGCCATGGGGCTTCATTTGTCATAGTTGTTTACTTGGCAATATATCCATCTAACATAACGTTAAGACGGTACAACCAGGGACTGGAAATTTTACAGTACATTTCTACTGTATGCAAGTACACTCAAAAGCATACAGACTTAATTATTAGCTTGAAATCTTGTGTGGAGTCATTACCTAACTACCAAAGATGGATGGAAGAAGTCAGAATGGAGCAAAACTCTGGAAGTGTTGGTCCTATTTCGCCTCAATTCTATAATGAGCAGGATATGTCTAACAAATTTGATGCTTCGTTTGAAGCGCTAACAGATACAGACTGGTTTACTGCCATTCTTGCTGATACCTCATATTCTTTGGTGCAAGATAATTCTATAGAGTTCATGTTTCAAGAGCCTTCATTGTAAATTAACTGCACTAGCAACAGCATCTTTGACTTTCATACTCCAATCCCATTTGTCGTCATCTTCAATTGTAATATTTCCATCAGGCTGGAAGACTCTCATCTCTTTGATAGAATTAGTCCCCCATTCCGGTTGAGCACCTTTAATCCATTGAGTGTATGGCTTTAGCCACGCAAGGTATGCAGATTTTTCTTCTGGAAGAATACCGTCGACATAGGTGTAGAACCACACGCCCAAATCTCCTGCATGGGGTACTCGAACTTCAGGAAGTTCATATTTGTCAAAAAATTTGCCTCTGAACGAACTGCGATAGCGGCCAATTTTGCTCACAGGAACTCCCCCTTTAACAAGCGACTCAATAATAATTCTGCTTGATACGTATACCTGCAGATCACTTACGATTATCCCAAACAGCTCTTTGATGTTTGCCATGTATTCATCACTATTTCCGGTGTCAACAGGATCAGGATAAATCTCAAGTAACTTTTCAGTGACTGCCTGAGGGTAGTAGTTGTTAATTTGGTTGAAAAGATCTGAAGGACTTTTGGGAGGATTAGTATTGCCGTATACATATGGTTCGTTGTTCACTTCTCCAATAACAAAAGAAATCCCAGATGCATTGACCTTTTTACCATAGGTTCCGTCGAGAATATCCTTCAGCAAAGTTTCAGATACCATGTCACCATCGGTGACAGCTCTAAATGTGTGAAGATTTAAGTCCAAGATTTTGTCGGCCAACTTTTTAAATGGGATTTGTCTTAACAATGCTAATTTTTCTGAACCGGGAAGAGATTTATCAATCTCAAAAGTTTCAACCAATTCTTCAAATTGTTCTTGGCATTCTGAAATAGATTTGGGCTGAACAGCCAACCCGTTTGAAATCAACAGCACCTTCTTAATGATTTGGTTTTCTTCAGGGTGATACAATTCATAAGATAGCTGAAATATTGTTGAGTAAGAGCCGGCACTAATACCACCAATTGTGATATTATTTTTGTTTCCGTTAAACTTTTCAATGTACTTATAAGTCCATTCTAATCCTAATCTCTGATCCCAAAATCCAAAGTTTGAGCTTTTCTTATCTTCATCCAAAAGCTCTTGACAGGACAAAAACCCAAAAAGATTCAATCTGTGGCCTGGTGTCACAACAATGAATTTGTCAAGAGCGTCCTCAAATTGAAGATCTTGTGGGTCACATTGCCTGTAATGAAGGGGATTACCAACTTGGAGCCAACCTCCATGTATGAAATAGAGAACGGGCCAGCCCTCAGCAGGAGCTGGTGATGCAGGTACCCAGATGTTCAAAAACAAGCAGTCCTCATCATACTTAAAATCCGGGTTTGGTTTCCCTCCACGGTTGTTGTAAAATGGTTGGGGACATATAGTTTTGAAGCTACTGTAATCACCAGAATAGTCGTAATCTTCAGGCAATGGAACTGGTCTTTTCCACCTCAAGGGTCCCACGGGCGGCTGGGCAAATCTTATACCTGTGAATCTGTGGCATTTAAGCTTAGAGGTTTCTGGATCAATGATTGTAAGAGCAGTAAGGTTCCCCAACCCTGGCAACTCAAAATCAGTTGATTTTGACGAGATTACAATTGGCGACTCATACATTCTGAAAAGTGTTTTAGTTGACGAAAAAAAACTAAATCTAGCTACAATTTCAAGGGATTTAATGAATGATATACTCTCGTTGGAGTGGGGTGTTACCGTTCCCGGGTAATTACCCGAAATCAAGTTAGGCCTTAGTCAGGGTCCCGATTTGGCAGTCTATTTTCCGTTCCGACAAACTAGCGACTTTTGATAATTATGAATGATTCAATTCGTTTTTCCATTTATCTAAGTTGTATTTTATCCCTCAATACTCCTTTTAATGCCATTTTAAAGGCCGCGGCTAGAAAAAAAAAGTTCACTGGTAAGTATTACTGTGCTATAGTATGCTTCTACGAAATCATCTGTTAGTCAGTACGGCGAACGAAGCTTTTACGTAAAATCTACATTTTTCAGTTGCATAGTAGCATTAGAGACGGAAATCATCTGATAACATTCTCGGCTATCTAAGCGGGGCTACTAAATTGTAATCTCACTTCGTCAGAAATGGACGGCCCTCAATTAGGTACAGAATAATCAAGTTAACAGACATACCCCCGAATGGATATAGATAAATCTAATCTGCATTAAAGTTTGACACTCATCGATAACTCTGATCAGTTGACTCAGCAACTGGATAAGTCAAGGTACATAGCCAAGCTAGCTCTATAGATCGACCTCGATGTGATAACTCGGGTACTTTTCCGATATATGTCTTTGATAAGGCCTGAGATACGCCTTACAAACATCACCATCATCATCATCATCATCATCATCACCATCATTGCAGAAGTCCACGTCTGCCATATTACCACCGCTGCCGTTTTCAACCCAATGACTAAACTAGTCGCAATAATTATCCTGTTAATCGGCATCCACTAGGCGCAAGAAACAGAGCCTTTAAGAATCCGGGATCCAGATGATAATTATAGGGTTTCCTATTTGGGGCGAGAGAAAATTTTTTGTTTGAACGACCATTTATATGTTCTTTGCCTTTGCATATATAACCAATTCAGACTTTGTTGCTAGTTTTTTTTTGCAATTGCTCGTAACTCATGGCTTTTTATGAAATAAAATAAGTTTTTACATGACAATTGTTTTCAAGTATGGATAATGAAAATCAGCCTTTACTCCCCACGGGCTCTAAAGTTCAGAGAGTAATTGTCAGACATGAGCTGGGAAAGTATTTGCTACTGGTATCACTGTATACAGGAGTTATACTAGCGGCAATTGATAGTACAGCAGTAGCATCTCTTTTATCTCATATTGCTTCAGATATTGGTGATCTGAGCTGCGCTCCTTGGATAGCGAGTTCATATATGATATTAAGCACAAGTTTTCAGCCATTATTTGGAAAATTAAGCGATATATTTGGTAGAAAACAGTGCTTGATTATCTGTCATAGTTTGTTTGCTATTGGGTGTTTAGGCTCAGGTGTTTCTACAAAGCCGTGGGAATTGATACTGGCAAGATCAATCCAGGGAGTAGGTGGCGGAGGACTGATAACAATATGCAGCATTGTTGTCAGCGATATAATTCCTTTAAACGAGAGAGGAATATATCAAGGAGTTGGAAATATAGCATATGGAATTGGAGCAAGTCTTGGTGGTACATTTGGAGGGATCATAAGTGATCTTTATGGCTGGAGGTCAGTTTTCATAACACAAATACCTATCATAATAGTTTCAATTCTTTTGCTACAATTTTATTTACATGAACATGCTGGGAGTATTGATGTTTTTAGGAAGATAAAACAGATAGATTTTGCTGGAAGTTTTTCTTTGTCTGGTTCGTCTATTTTGATTTGTCTTGGATTGAATCTTGGCGGTAGTAAAGTATCATGGACAAGTCCTTACATCTTACTCATATTTTTTCTATGTGTTTTGTTTTTTGCCGGATTCATATATTACGAACAAAAAAACCCAAAATATGCGGTGATACCTCTTCATATATTCAAAAGCAAAACAGCATGTCTTACAAGTCTCATGAGTTTACTTGCAGCAATGACAGCCTTTTCATATATTTATCACATTCCCATATACATGACAGTTGTTAAAGATTCAACGGCTTCGCAGTCAGGGGTTCTACTAGCTGCAAACTTTATAGGAGTCATGATAGGATCTTTAACTGCAGGTATGGTAATAAAAAAATCAAATGATTACAGGTTTGTCATTTATTTTGGATCAGCTTTTTATATTCTTGCAAACTCGCTAATGTATATGTTCATTAGCTCAAGATGGAACCTGAATCCATTATACGTTGTATGCGGGCTAGGTTTTGGCTACTCTCTGATAATGACATCTTCTTTAGTAGCCATGATGTCGGCAGTTTCCAGCGATTTGCATGCAATTTGCAGCTCAATACTCTATGCTTCGCGTGGATTAGGGTCTTGTATTGGTGTAGCAGTATCTTCATCACTGTTCCGCAACTTTTTAAAGTACTATTTGGAGCTCTATGTGACAGGAGAGGGAAAAGAGGAAATAATAGCAATGGTTTTGAAATCCTCGGATGCTGTAGCAGGATTAGTCGAACCAGTAAAGTCGGAGATTGTAAACGGTTACTTGGCGTCTTTGGAAACTGTTTTCATGTTCACTATAGTACTTTCACTGATACTATTTGTTGTAAGCTGTAATTTGAAGTATCACCACTTGACTTCTAAAACTTCGCAAGACTGAATAATAATTCCAACAAGTAAGTAGATCTAATAACAGTCGCTACTAGTTCACATAGTTTTAATTCAATGTTGGCTATGGTATATATTTGACAAAGGTGGCATATGAAGCAAAAACCAATGTCATTGAAGTAGCAAGCTCGTCACATTTACTTCGTAGGGCTTTTGAGCGGATTACATGAGTCCATGATTTTTGGTCAATAATGAATAGACTGTGGTTCCAAAAAATACGACAAAACATAAATCACGCATTTGTTAATTTTCAGACACTGATAAGATATAATTGAACCAGTCTTAAGCAAGAGGGCTTATTTGCTTGTTGGAATTGAGGAGCACCACAAAAGTTACACTGTCGTGACAATCTTGCAGATATGTAGTGATACCATTAATGCAATGTATCTCTTTTTAATTGTCAGTGTCAAGCAATGCATATTCGACTAGTATTATAATACGCACGTATCTGAGTTAAAAGCTACTTTTAAGGATTATCAAGCGACTGAATCTTTGTAGATTTGGGTACATACGGTAATCATTTTGCGGCAATTGAAATTTCGCCCGCATTGAAGGCATCATTTGTCACCGTCATGGAACTCAGTGGTTCCATGTCTTTTAAAGCATTGTGTGTGAAAACGTTAGATCGACAAAAACTGTTGGACGGTACCAGCATCAGATAGCAGTGCTCTATCAGTAGCATATTTGGGTGCCTGGTACACACGCGTATACACGCTATTAGATGATGTATCATGATGATTGTCCCATCGGAAGTTGACCAAATTGGTACAACTATCGCAGATCGATGTCTTGATATGATGATTAAGACTTTAATAATATTACGCGCTCGGTAATGTACCCGAGATATCGATGGTTAATGATAAGATTGATTGAAACACACCGAGCCCGGGTAGGCATCCGTCACATATAATTAAACGAGATGACTATATGAGATTTTCCCCTAGAGTTCTAACCATAGTTAGTTGAGAATTTCAAACAGATCTATCTGGGCTTAAAGAAAGAAGAGCTCCTCAATTCTGGCGTGGCGTCACCAGATTGTGTTTGTTTCTCTTAATTTAATTGTTACTTTTAGCTCTATCTTCTTTGATAAGAGATAAGACTACAATTTTAATCAAACTTACACCAACGGACTCTCAGTTGCTCAACTAAGCACGAGATTATAAGTCAGGAAGATTCAAATATATAAAAAGGAACTGTTCTGTACTGAAGGAATGCAAAAAAGTCTGTACATAACAAACCGAATAACTCTTCTCACAAAATGACATCAGCATCATCATCTGAAAAAGAAGCAGGGAAGATTGAAGTGACTGACCTTGATAGAGGAACTATCTCTTTTGCAAACGTAGATGACGCTTACGCACTTGCCCTTGATGTCGAGGACTGGGAGATAGACCCAGTGGAAGACAGAAAGTTAACTCGTAAAGTTGATTTTATTGTCTTTCCAATAATGGCCATGTGCTATGCCGCACAATTTCTTGACAAGACTTCTATGTCATACGCCGCTGTTATGGGTCTTGAAGAGGACCTCAATATGGTCGGCAATCAATATTCATGGTCAGGAACAAGTTTTTATTTGGGATATCTTGTGTTTGAGTATCCTGTATCTTTGATTGTGCAAAAATTTCCATTGGCTAAGACACTCTCGGTATTTTTTATTTTATGGGGATTTGTTTTATGCCTCACTTCAGTTGCAAACTATCCGGGATTTATTGCTATTAGAACTATTTTGGGTATACTTGAATCAAGTACTTCTATTGGTTTCATGTTGTTGACCGCTCAATACTACCACAGGGAACAGCAACAACTCAGAACAGCCATTTGGGTAGCCTTCAATGGTGTCGGCCAGATTATTGGTGGCTCTATGGCATATGGATTGGCTAAGAGAGAAGACACTCTTCCTATGGCCGGTTGGAAGATCATTTTTATTATTTGCGGTGTGATTACAATTTTTCTTGGGTTCTTGTTTTTCCTTATTGTTCCTGACAGTCCATTGAAGGCTTGGTTTTTTACAGATGCAGACAAGGTATTAATCATCAAACGTTTGAGAAGAAATCAACAGGGTGTAGGAAATCACCAGTTCAAGCTTTACCAGCTGAAAGAAGCACTCACAGATGTTCGTATATGGATTATGTTTGTCAACTCAGTTGCATTAAATATCCCCAATGGTGGCATTGGCACATTTTCTTCACTATTGATTAAGGGAACTATGGGCTATGATACATTGGAAACCCTTCTTATGGGTCTTCCTGCAGGTGCCACTGAATTTGTAGGGCTGATTCTTTCTGGCTATTTATCACTTATCATTAAAACAAGATTGACCATTGCTATGATTACTACTGGAATTTGTCTCATTGGCTCCTGCATGATGTCATTTGCCGATCCTCCCAGAGCTCAGCTGGCTGGCTATTATCTTCTTATGGTTTCACCAGGAGCTATGATTGTTATGTTTGCTCTTGTTTCTTCGAACATTTCAGGATACACCAAGAAGACTGCCGCGGGTGCTATTTATCTTATTGGTTACTGTCTTGGTAATCTCATTGGTCCTCAAACGTTCAAAGCTAAGGATGCTCCCAAGTATACCCCAGCTAAGATTACTATGGTGGCATTTTATGTGGTGACATTTGTTACAATCCCTCTTCTTTATTATGTCAACTGGAAGGAGAACAAAAGAAGAGATCAACTTGAGGCCGAGGGCGCTATTACTCACCATATGAACTCTGAATTTGCTGACTTGACTGACCGTGAGAATTTGGAGTTTAGATACGATCTTTAGAGCGTATAATTTACACTCAATGTAAACGACCACCGAATATTTTAGCTTAGTATTTAATCTTCTTACCTTTATTTTTATTTCAAATGTTTTCTCCCATTTGTAAACTCAAATACTGACAGTATTGCTTTTCATTCACTGCTGAACTGCTCAGATATCATTCGTGCACCATATTTTCAAGCTTTTTCTTCATTAAGTAGTGAAATTGAATTAGACTTGCATTGCCATAATTACACCGATGCCTCAATAGATTTTCGTATGGTGTTCATTATTCGGAGACATTGTAGTACCGTTGGATTATGATCATCTAGATCACTTATCCATTGTTGAAGAAGTGTCTCAACATTAAGGGAGCTTTCGGAAACTTTTGCTATGGTGATTTCTTTTGTCATGAAGTCAACTAGCTGTGGTGTATGTACAGCCATGTAAAAAAGTAATAGTATAGTAGCTACTGATAAAGAGCAAATCCAAGTATCAATAACCACAGTATGAACAAAGCTTCTTAGGTTTGTCAAATGAGTGAAACAAGCCAACAGACATTTTTTGGCATAGTCTAAAATAACGGGATCATCAACCGGCCTATTTTCACTAGCACTTTGTATGACATAATTAAAAATGGGGCGAAATATTACAGACTGACAAGCAAAATATCTTTGTCTCAAAAACCCTTGGTAGTCATCTGAACACTCATCAGTGTTTTTGGGAAACTTCAAGTCGTCGGGCAAGACTTTATACCAAGATTCCAGTTGATAGTTAAGCTCCATTATCAAACCAATGTCCAACAACTTTTCTTCACTTATCTCTTGTCCGTAGAGCAAAGAATGGACCCTATTTAGAAGTCTTCGAATTGAAATGCAAGCTAAAAAATAAACAGAAGATAATCGAGATATATCGACATTTTCATGACTGAAAAAATCATTAGGCAGTGGTACATTGCTTTCAAAAGATGCAGAGAAGCTCAAAGGGATCTTGCTTATTTCTGCAACCAAGTCACTTTCAAGTATATAGCATGCCCAAAATATCCTTGTGAGTGATTCAACCTCTTGCTTCAACAGATTGTCGCTATGGTATGAAAGCATCATTTTACACTTTCTCACGGCAGCATTAAGAAATGTGGCCACTTGCAAGGGTCTTCTAATAAATGATAAATATACAGCAAAGTAAAACAGGCATAAGCAGGATACTAAACTGTCTTCGGTAAATACTTCAGGAAGAAATTTGAAAGCAGCTTCAACGAGAGGAATTCTTATTCTGGAAATTTCTTCAAATTCAATCGGCGAGTCAAAAAATTGGTCAACTGATTTATAAGTCCCTTCGACAAAACCAGATGAGGACCCTAAGGCTAACACAAGCATACTCAAGCATTGTAGAGATGTGTCATGGTACCCCCATTCTGTATTTATTTGGCGAATGAGTCCAGTAGATAAAACTGGATACCAAAAATTGACGTTTCTTTGAAAAGTCATAATTAATAATGATCTAAGCTCGGGGCTTATTTGGGGTATTTCTCCATTAGTTGTTTTCCTTGGAGGGCGGTTTTGCTCCAAATCAAAACTACTTTTCAAGGCAGGAATTTTTGGCAGTCTTTTAAATGGTTCCCAATCAAAAAAGGAGTCTGTAGCAGAGTTATGCGACGACAATAGAATAGCTGGAACACCTTGTATTTTTTCTGCGTCTGGAGATTTTGGAGATGTTATATGTGCCTATATGAGTGTTAGAATTCTTGAAACAAACACAAGCTAGTAAAATTTAGTTCTAGACGTACCTTAGTTAGTTGCCCTTCAATGAACTCCACCTTCGTCTTGAGTTCTAGTATTCCTTCGTATATCATATCTGTTTTTGATTTTCTTTTCAAGTTAATTTTAATCTGATAACATTTGCCAATATTCTTACATTGTAGCCTTTTCTTCATAACTGCAAATATGTCCTAGCTGAGAGCATAGAGTGCAAGGGTGTTTGCCATCACATCTGGTCTTTCTCACTCTGCAATTTTCACACTATGTATTAGCAAATCCTCACAAACCAAACATATCAATTTTGAATTAAACCTGAAACTTACAGCTTGGGCCGTTCTCAGTCTTTTTGGCCGGTTTTCACCTGTAGACATGACTTCTGTTATTGCATACTAGAACTACCAGTTATAGCTCTGGAATGGTCCCCCAATAAATTAGCAAAAGGATTCTTGATTTTTCAAATAACTCTAGAGAGAAAACAGTTCTCAAGTTCACTGAATTTTTGCGCTCGCTCGGCTTGGAAATTGAAACGAGTAGGATGTCGAAATAATAATAATAATATAATAATAACAGATCCAAAATTCTGCGGGGAGATCACGAGCTAAAATACTCAAGTACGCGCGCGCAGTGGGCGGGGCCCCAGGTTAAATTATAACGTTACGGTTCATTACGGGCATTGATCAGTCGATTAGCTGCGCCGTATCGATGGTCATCGGAGTTGCTTGAGAATAGACCGCACTCCAAGCTATGCGCTATGCGACGGACGTCCAGTCAAATAGACCGTCTTATATGTCTAGACTTATATCGATATCCAGATTGACATTTTAATTACGAACCACTTATTAATATGAGCATGCTTGATTTTTGTATGTATCACGGGATTTCTACTGTTCAGCCAACCCAAATTATCAGAGGGACATTCTGCTATTGATTAGAAATGAATTTTTCTGTTACATACTGGCTTCAAGACTGCTTTGAGGCCAATCCTGAAGTACCAAGTACTTGAATTAATCTACGAGCTTCATTCTTGAATTCTGAGATGCCCTTTTCTATCAATGAGGTCATTTCGGACTTGCCGGTTGCATTGCCCCAGACAGCCAAGTAAGGTATAAGCATATCACGATTCAGGTTAATCTTTCGAATACCTAAACCGATTGTCTTTTTTATCAGTTCTGGCTCAACAGGGCTGACACCATGAAGCACAAGCTTTGTATCAGTCTGTTTAACAGCATGGAATATTTTTTCTAAGCGGTCCAATTGCCAATACTTATCTGGACCTCCGGGTGGATATGTACCATGGATATTTCCAAATGATGGAGCCAAGTAATGTACACCAGTTTTCTCAACAAATAATGCAACTGCATCTGGATCAGAATAACATGCCTTCATAGCGTCCACAGACGGAGCACCGTCCTCGCTGCCTTGAATTCGTCCTAGTTCAGCTTCAATGGTGATATTCTTTGTCGCAGCAATTTTGACAACTTCCGAGACAAATTTGATACTTTCTTCTTCCTCGGCTTCGTCAATGGAGGCATCAACCATGATGGAATCAAAGGGGAGTGTCAGTGCATGGTGAACATCGTCTCTGTCAGTACAATGGTCTAGATGCAAGGAAATAGGAACCGACGCATTTCGGACAAGATCAGCAGCAAATCTGACAAACTCGTCTCCTTGGAACCGCATGGACCATGGGAAAATCTCAATTATAGCGGGAGAGTTTTCTTCCTCGGCTGCTTTGATGGATGCAGCTATTCCATCAGCGTTGTAACTTAAATTGTTAGAAATTGCTCTCAGCACAATATTCATATCCAAAATTATATTGGCGCCGGTTGCTTCAAATTACGTACCAGTTGAATGCTAAGACAGCGTACCCGCCTTTGTCAGCTTTTTGCATAATCTGCCAAGTACGGTTCTCTTCTGGGAATGTCATGGTGATGAAATTATGGAGTTCGTGCTGTAAAACTTGGCTATGTTGGTTAGTTAAATGAGCAATAAAAATGACTTTAGGGATTCGACACCTTTATATAGTGCTGGAAAAAAAAGATTAAGTTGACCCCGCAATTGGGGGGCACCTCTGTAGGTCCTTGTCCATTTATGGATCTCCCCCCGCGGGGCACAATTTCCGTGGGTGAGATCTCATCAGTTAAGCTCTGACGTAGTACTTACTACTAGGTACGCGTGAGTGGGTGAGCGGTATATTTACATACTTCGATCGCTTATAATTCAATTCGACTGCCGATGATAGGGCGGCTGGGTCCCCGTGGACTGGCTCTGAGCTACTACTAACTCTGAATATAACCGCCGCTTTAGTTTGTTGACCTTAAACCGTTGCTACAAGATTATCCAACTATTGGGGGTTGCTGTTAAACAGAAATAGAAGTTTGCCTACATTCTATTACATCTCGATCAGATGATCTTAGATCGACCTAGTGCTTCCTTCCTCAAGGCTACCACCAGGTAAATAGATCTATCCGTCTAAAAGCCGTTCGATGCTGTGCGCTGGTGATAGCGGAACAAGAATAGACACATCTGCCACCACATATATTTATTTACAAGCTATGCTATATTGCGCACTCTCTTTTGGACTTTTGGTGTAATGCTGAAGTTTCCTTCAATTTTGTTGTCAGGCAGCCAGTTGAGCTCAAAGATTTAAGCTGTTAGGAAATCAGTGTTGGGCATCCTCACTCTTATCATGCCAGTTACCATCAGCCAGCCCAACTTATTTCCCTGGCCATTTAGTGAGGATTAACAAAACATTTATCACTGATAAAGATTGGTTTGGGTATACATTTTTGATTTCAATGGCACTATTAGGGTAGACCTATAAAGGAGCCTGTGCAATGAATTAGCATATGTATGGATCTAAAACCGTGCGGCGCTGGCGCGGCACGAATACGCATAGGCAATGAGATCAATTGCACCATAAAGAACCAACCGATAACGCATTTCATTAAAGGATGAAGAGGGTTTCAACCTACGCAGAAACGATTATTCAGTCGTTGTTATCACAGTCCCTTGTCTGGTATTATCGCTAGAGGTACTTAAAATTAGAGGTTCGTATTAGTATCTGCATATTTACAGTTCAACAAATTTCAAGTTTGAGGTGTCAATCACGGATACTGCATTAGTAGAAGTCCGCTTGGAGTATTTAGATGGGTGAACGGTCAACACTCCTCATCAATTGTATTGTTGGATCGGTGGATAGATAGCTTCTTGGCTCATGACATTCGAAGTTCATATTTGAGATACCTGGAACAACACTTTTTTTTTTGAAAAAAAGCAGCAAGAACTTCATTAAAGTAGGATGGGTGCTACTTGTTTGTTGTTACCAGATTCTTGCAATTTTGTGGTATGACTGGGCGACCAGTACTCAATGGAAGTTTATGAGAAGTCTTTCTGTTTTTCCACGGGCTTTTTGTCATCCCACTTTAGCATTCTTTTTGAATTCACACATTTATCCCACCTGCCAGATACTGTCAAAATACCTCTGGTTGGTTGGCAGGTGGCACCTATACATGCGAGTTGACACCGCGATCGAAATGCGGCGCGTTTTTTTATCTTGATATCTGGATATTCATATGACTAACAAGAGCGAAAAACATGCACCGTGACGTTGGGCATGCACTTTGTACAGTCCGCTAAGATACTGATAAGCATGCAGCTGTTAATACCCGTGTACTAATTACTGTTTAAGCTTTGGCACCGTGCAACTTGATCTGAATATCTGGGGAAAATCTTCAATAGTAAATAACCATATACCGGCATGTGCTGTTTACCAAGAATATGTAATGGCTTAGGATACAGTTGCAATAAGCCAAGACCATGTTTTTTGTCTAGGCTTTTGAGTCATCTCAAGTCTTTTTTCTTAAGAAAAACTAGTAAGCGTCATACCACGCAGTGAGCACTTATAGGTTAAGCTTGGCAAAACGGGTGATTTCTTATCAATACAAAAGTTGGTACTATTATTGGGTTATGTGAGTGTCTCAAGCCAAAAGAAACAAAAAGAAAAAGGAAAAAGAAATGTCAAAGAAAGAGCAAGTTTAAGCTCGTTTGGATATAATTTTGACCATAATCTTCAAGATATTATTCTATATCATATGTTTACGTGCTATCGCAAGCATTGGCTGATAACAAACTCATTCGATAACAAGATATTACAAGCTACAATTTACCCGTGCGGTTTTAATTTGGGTCCAAAAATATCGGGTAGGTTTATTAGCTCCGAAAAAATTCATTTCTCGATTAGTACGAATACAGTTTTTTTTTCAAAGGCTTGATATGATCGGATCGATCATTATAGTTAACGATATGCATGCGATAAGACTATCCCACGAAATTCTCGAGATTTTGACTACATGTGTGTATCTATCCCACTTCAAGCAATGTGCATACCAGGAATAATAAGCGACAACTGATAACTACTTACACGGAAGATACGATCGCAGTTATCATTGACTTGAACTATCATATGAAAATTCGAAAACACAAGATATAAAATATATTTATACTGTACAGTATCCTCTCTCCTGGATCTAGGATTCACCCAAGACAAACCTAAATAATGGAATATCCTACTACCTCACTCGCTGGCTTGGCCATAGATGTCGAGAAGACCACTCAGGCTACTACTGGGACTACACCAGTTGAAGAAAACCCAGACGGATCTGCTGTAGCAGCTCAAGATCCCGAATTATTTGGTACTCCACCCAAGGGCTACCGAGTATTTGGAGTCACTATCCCAGCCTATCGGTCGCCTATTTTCCAATGTTTTATTATCTCATTTGTTCATTTGCTGGTTGTCGGTATGTTTAACGTGCTTTCCGCTCTTGGTGGTGGTGGCCAAGTTGATCCCACGACAAGCAATAACGCAAATACTATCCTGTATAGTTTGTTTGCATTTTTCGCCCTTACTTCTGGTTCAGTTGTCAATTTTCTTGGTCCCAGGATAACTCTTGCCGCTGGTGGTATTGGTTACTCCTTATTGTCCGCTTCCTTCTGGAGTTACAATCACAACTTGAATAAAGGATTTGTATACTTTGGTGGTGCAACATGTGGTATAGCTGCAGCTTTTCTTTGGACTGCTGAAGGTTCTCTCATTATGTCTTTACCAATGGAAAAGGATAAGGGAAAGTACATCAGTTTATTTTATGGTCTCTCGTTTTTCGGTACCGTAATTGGTGCTATTATCCCCACTGTTGAGAACTGGGGAGTTACAACAGCAGGAAGTGCTAATGATGGTACATACATTGCTCTTTTCATTCTCATGCTTATGGGTAGTGTTGTTGCTTGCTTTATTTCAGATCCCTCTCGAGTCATCCGAAATGACGGCACTCGAGTCTTTGTTCCCAGAAATACTACGTTCGTACAAGAATTGAAGAACGCTATACGCGTGGTAAAACAAGAACCACTTATCATACTGTTTTTCCCATACAGTTTTGCCGGTTTGTGGTATATCCCTTACCAGAGTAATGACTATAACGCATACTTTTTCGATTTGAGAACCCGTGGTTTTGCCTCCCTATGGTATGACTTTGGACAATTCGTTATGGCTGTTGCAATGGGGTTTCTTTTGGATTTCAAGGCCGTTGGTGGACGACGAAGACGTGCCTTCTTCGGATGGGGATTTTTATTCATTCTTTTAAATGCAGTATTCATTGCTGGTGTGTTCCCTATGCGAAAATCACACCGTGGTGTCGCACCTGAAGGCGGACTGCTTGATGTAACTGATTCACGAGCAGGTGGTTACATTGCTTTGTTTGTTTTCTATGGTTGCGTCGACGGTGCTTGGCAAGCTTTTGCTTGGTGGATCGCTGGGTCGTTATCCAACGATCCTTTAGTTTTGTCCATTTACGCCGCATTCTATAAAGTGTTTGGTGCAATGGGTGCTGCTATTGTTTTCAATTTGGACGTTCGTGAAACAAGTTATCAGGCTATGTTTGGTAGCTATTGGGGATTGCTTGCTGGTTCTATGTTGTTCATGGTGGTTTTGATCTACAAGAGAGTTCAAGATGTTACCCAAACGACACCAGAAGTTGAGTATACTCCAGAGAAGCTTGAAGCAGAAGAATAAAGTTGTTTTAGTAAAAATAGTTAATATGTGCTAGTCGGTTTAATTTCAATTTACATTAATCATCCGTGGTTTTTCTATTCTCTTTGTACTCGAATTATTTTGAGATTTGTCAATTAGCAGTATATATATATCTATATAGAACAAGAATAAAAAGAAGAAGAATTAAAGATATGTATAATGTGTGCGTGTGTAAAAGAGCAAATAAATGAAACCAAACCTTGCTTTATTAATATAATTTGTTAAAGAAAAGAGGGAACCCATAAAAATTCCAAAGGCTATGTTAAATTTTATACCGTTACAAACTTTTCTTCTTTTGCTGACAAAAATATAGCGTCCAGTACTTTCATCAAGGGAGTTTGGACTTCGAAACTGCATTTTTCAATTTTCTGTTTCTCAGATTCCTGTTTTCCAAGTCTTACTCGTTTTATAAATGTATCCATTTGAATGAAAAAACATGACTGAGAATGACCACTCGTGCATTTTTCTTCTGTCGTAGTGATATGCGTTAAATTGGTCACTCCTTCTTTGTAATCCCCACTAGCTTCACGAAGATAAAGCTCGGCCTTGGGAGGATCTAAGAAAGAATGGAAAGTACCATTAGTACCATAAATATCGAGTGTCCAATCTTCACACCACATATTCGCTTCCCAGCCAGTGAAATCAAGAGTTACGTTCTTGTCATCATACTCGCAAATGATGGATCCGATATCTTCTCGAGCTACTCCATTGGGCGTTTTCATTGTACCTACTTCAACCGGTACTTCATTGAACCGTGGTCCCTCAAATAAATCCTCGTATACAACCACAGCTTTAACTGGTTTTCCAGTTTTGGGCAGAGTTCGAACACTGGAAACTAATCTATTAGGCTTGCCAAAAAGATCGATCAGTTGTTCAATGGTATGGGACCCATCAGTGTATAGATACCCGCCCAAAGTAGAATCCAATGTCTGCCATTTTTCAAATCCTCCTCCAGATGGACAACCGCCATGGAAATGTGCAGAAGTAATTGTTCCTAAAGCACCGGTCTTCAGAACATCACGTACAAAATTCATCACATCACTGTAATGCATTTCCCAACCATATTCGATAAGCAAATCAGGAGCCTTTGTCGAGATTTCCTTTTCCATGTGGTAGTAGTCCTCAGGTAATGCTGCACCGGGTTTTTCTAAAAATAGAGCCTTGAAGTTATAATTCAAAGCAATCAGTGCTAACCGGGGAACGTCATGATCCAAAGCATGGATGAAGCATATATCCGCGCCAGTGCTTAGCACTTCGTCAACGGTTTCAAATTTTTGCAATGGTATATTGAGCTTGGCATGGATTTTTTCACAATGCTCTTTATCCTCATCGAAAACCCCTACGATTTCAAACTCCTCTGGCTTTTCCTGAACGTATGCAAACCGTGACCAAATATGAGGGTGCTGGAGCCCCAAAAATACTAATTTCAACTTTTCAGACATCTTGTTGATATTTTCCCCATCATCCCACTTGAAGAGACAGGAAATTCTTTAAATAATAAAGGATCCTATGTGCCTCAGGCCTGGCGGATATAAATGTTGTACAATCAAGTATAGTATTCGAGCACCGATAAGAGTTCTGTGTTGCCCCACTCAAAAAGTGGGTTAGAAGTAAGTCACTAATGTGACTCCCCAACGCATTAGCTAGTCTTATCAATCCCAATGCTTAATTTTTTTCACATGAAGCAGGCGGGTAACAAAAATCCTATCCCATGTTTCACGTATACTAGGTGACACGCAATTCACTTGCACGCCTTTACCAACTGTTAGCTATATGACTTACTTATCCCGTTGGGATGAAAATAAGGGGCAAGGCATGGTAGCAAAATTTTTGTATTATATAAACCGTTCTTAACAGCGGCGACACAACTCCGCCATTGAATACGTGCTTAGGTAGGGAGGTTAGTTGATGTACCCTGGTTGCACGTGATGCAAATTTTTTACAAGTCCAACATCTGCAATCGTTAACGCTATATTACGTACAAGCAGGGCCATGTGAGCTCTAAATAGCTATTAGTATATACATCTGAACGTAATTAGGTCTTCAATATATTATTCACCAAAAGAGCGTAGTTTTTTCCCCGTCAGTAGGCTTATTCGAACGGCTGATTTTACAAATCCACTTTGTTTTCATACTTGGTGGTCTTCAAAGTACCTAAGGGATTTTTCACCATGTTTGCAATCATTTCATAAGCAAGATCTGATGCAGCCAGAGCAGTAACTTCTGCTGAATCCTAGAAATTTAGTTAGTTCTCTTGCTTTTGACCTCTGTCATTGAAAAAACTTACATATGCCGGTGCAACTTCCACGACTTCGAATCCTACAATATTCAATCCTTCAAGTCCACGGAACAAATGCTTCATTTCTCTTGTGGTCCACCCTCCTGTTTCAGGAGTACCAGTACCTAAAACAATGTTAGTTATAACAATAAAAAAATCCCCCACATGCACATAGGCACGCGTGTGCGGAAAAAAATGAAATTCAGAAGCGTTACTTACCTGGAGCAAGACCGGGATCGACCACATCAATGTCTAAGCTGACGTATACAGGGCCATCGCCCACAACGCTCTTAATTCTGTCCAGGACCCCAGAAACTTGAATTTCATCAATCTCGTGAGCCTCAATGTAATGCCATCCTTGCTCAGCATCGTTTTTATAATCCGTGTAGTCAGTACCACTCAGTCTTGTTCTTAACCCAGCATGAATACATGATCCTTTGTTAATAAGTCCCTCTTTAGCAGCCATCCAGAACATGGTCCCGTGAGTGAAGTCAGTTTCGTTGGACTCGCCGACAGTTGGGTACGAATCGCCGACCCAAGTGTCCAGATGTGCATCAAAGTGGATGACATTCAATGGACCGTAAATATCTTTGAGAGCTCGCAGTGATGCCAATGCAATACTGTGATCACCTCCAAGAGTGACTAAACGTGGGTGTGGTTTGGAATCCAAAGAAAGCTTTGTACTGTCAAACTCAGATGCAGTAGTTCTGTTCAAAAGCTCGCCTAATCCAAGAACCATTTGATCCACTGCCAGTCTGTTGTGGAATGGAGTGATGGGTATATCACCGCAGTCAATAATCTTAGCCCAGTCCATGTAAGGGTTAACGCCGGCTCTAGGGTTGAAACTTCGGAATTTTGATTGCCGTGAGCTTGCAGCTCTGATGGCTCGAGGACCAAACCGTGCGCCAGGTCGGTAAGACACAGCGGTGTCAAATGGAATTCCAATTACCGCAATATCAAATGTCTCGTCGGTGTTGACCAAGCATTTTTCCGTAGGAAGATGGGCAAACGTGCTAATACCGGAAAAGTAATTGTCGTAATCCCATTTACTACCGGCATCTGTAGCAGCAATAGCTGAGACGAAAAGAGCAGCTAGGGTTGTCCTTAGCAACATTTTTGTAAAAGTTTATGAAATATCACTTACTACAAATTGTTCAATTCTAATGTTGTCAGCAAGAAAGAATGTGCATATATATATATATATATATATATATATATATATATATGTAATATCTTCTCGGAAAGAGTTCAGATCTCGGTGTGTTCTGCATGGATTACATAAATTCTTAAATGGCAACTGGGCGGCGGCTAAAGCTAGTCTCAATACATGATACAACTAATTGAGTAAAAAAACGTTAATAATCTGCATGTGTATTCTTTTCGGCTGAATTCAGACTAGTAACGGCGAATATGATCAACCCCTAATCAGCCAACAGCTCGTAGTATGATTCGGTAGTAATTCCATTGGTTTACAAGAACCAACCAAAAATAAAGTGATTTTTAAGACGTATGAGCTTATCAGATCTGCGGCGAAAGAGCCTTATTAAGTTAATTTTCCGCTCGGATTTTGAGTTTTGTCGTTGATCAGATCTCAGATCTTGATCTATAGCGCACAGCGGAATATAAGGTATTTTTGGGTTAGTAAAAATACTGTTATCGGGAGCCGAACAAACGAACGGGTCACCACCACCACTGGAGGGTCCACACCGCCCGGTCAGTACGGTGCATGTCCCACACAGCGAATAGAGTAGTATTTACATAACGCACCGTTGTATGGGGTAAATTTTAAGACTAGTAATTAGAATTTCGAAACTAGAATGCTCTAAAGGTTATCGGGCGTTCTCACACTATCAAGCCGTTCCAAAACAATGCTTTGTCATAAATTATTTTTTTCTGTCCCTGAACACAATATTGTATAAATATTACTGTTTTATTAATATACCACCACTACTGCGCTATACTATAAACTCTTTCTAAAATAATCATTACCTATTCATTAAATTTTCCATAATCACATTCACTATCCCTTGAAACTTGTAGACAGAAAAACAAATCAATACAAGCACATTCTATTCTGGTTTTCAGAAAGAATTTTCAAACAATCCTTCACAGGCAACCCCAGCGTGTCCCTGATATTCCAGAACTGCTTCAATGTGTGTATGACCTCTGTGGCACTGCTCATAAACGACGACTTACGAAGCTCCAAATAATCTATTATTTCTTCCCTTCTCAGACCAGTAGATGCTTCACCAGCAACAAATAGAACAAAAAGCAAAGCGGCAGAAGTACGCGAATCAGGAGCAATAAGTTGCACTTCGCTACAAATGCTTTCAGTCAGAAGAACTATAGCGTCTTCTTCTCTGGTTGGTTTAAGATGGTTATAAAAGAATAGCAATGCTGCAGAATGGAAAGCATTGTCAGAATGCATCAAGTCTTGCTCTGATTGCGATAACCCTTGTTTGCCCATTTTCAGCACAAAAGATGATTGATGCAAGTCCCATAAGTTTCGCTCCAAGGTCGACAGAACCTCTTCGTCGATCTCATCTTCATTGGCCCGCATTATTGTAGTCATTTTTAACAATTGCACTGCTAAAGCAGTTGAAAATCCGTACAAGGGATCAACAAATGAATTATAATCTGGGTCAACACCCAAGTTCGCCTCCCACCATGCGCAGAGCATTTCCATATGCTTAACGTTCAATATATCAATGCGAGTCCTCACGTATATTTGTCCAATGGAGCATGTAACCAAGGAGTATGTCAACCATTTCAGCACGAACCATGAGTTATTATCAGGAACGAAATTAGGACTGCATATTAAACAGTTCACCGCTATTGCCAGTGCTCCATTCAAATGAATCAAATATAAGTCGTGTCTTCCCTCTGCTATGTAACTCACCGAAAGGGAAATACAGGTAGCAATCGATGCAAGGGTCTCAGGATATGGCGATGACCGTTTCTGTAAGAACTGTTTCAGTCCAACTATGGCGGACTGCAAAAACTTCGCAGCCTCTATAGTATCATCTTGATCTGCTCGTAGTTTCTTGTAATGCAAAAACGAAAGCCTCTGTAAAGAAAACTTTAGGTGCGGGTGGCTCTCGGCCATAGGAATCAAAGTAGACATGAATGGAGTGGAAAGATCATGCACAGCACAAAACCTTGAGGTGTTCTTGATATAAAAAGACCAAAAAGTAGATAGCTGTTCAATAGATGGCATAGGCTTTGATGATTCTGTTCGGTTCTTCTTTAACAGCAAATACAGCTGTTCTTGTTGTGTTTGCTTCTGCACTGGCTGAACTTGTTGTATTTCTATAACCTGCTGTTGCTGTACTGGTTGTATTGTTTGTACTTCGTTATCTTCTTGCTTTATTTCTGTATGTTCCCCCTTAATTTCCTCGTGTTTTTGCCACTGCTGTTGTTCTTGGTGCTGTTGTTGTTGTTGTTGTTGCAACGCGTTTTTGGAACCTTTACCGGATGATTTAGGTCCGCTGTATATTCTGAAATTTGAATAAACGCATTCTCTGTGCCCTGACTCGCATAAAGAACAGCTAGGTCGTTTCTTGTCGCATCTTCTTTTACGCTTCTGACATTCGGTACAACCACCTCTTCCCTTGAATGACTGTCCAACGACAGTTAGGGAGTTTCCAGTTGATGTCATTCTTGCACTGATGTATGTATATTCAACTTGTATCTGTTTCTGTAAGCTATGTTCCCTTATTCAAGCATAAAACCACCTATTTCATTTCTGTTTATTGACAGGTGTAAGGGTGAGATTTGAATCCAAAAAAAAGGGAGGCCAATAAAGGCTTTATGGGAAATAATTTAAGAACAAAAATACTTATTAGCTAGCTATAGATATTTAAGGGAAACTATTACTCGCGATCGATATTATTATTACATAAAAGATGCATCTAATGAGTCCGGTACAGTCAATTTTTGAGATGTCCGATCAATTGGCTGTGCCCATCCCAGCTACTAGTAGTCCCTATGCCTGAGGCCGGGATGTCCATCCAATGTGTTAGTACCATGGGCATATAGTAAACTACAGTTGCAAATAACATTTAAGTTATATAGTGGCGATAACTCAACTACGGGAAGCAAAAAAAAAAAAAAATTTAACGCCTTCCTCCGCTACTAATACCATTATTAATGTGCCAGCAGTATAGCACTAATAGCTATAATAGCTGTTAGTAACAAACTAATTAAATAAATATGATGATGATGATCATGATGGCTTATACACGCATACGCGGCATCGTCAGCGGATTTAACTTCCTTTGTTAGCCATCACTGCCTGGCAAAGGCGTATATGCCCGGGTGATAAGATGGAGATGCCCGGACCAATAGTGACGTATGTATACCGCTTTTGCCATACCATGAGTAGCGTGTGGAACTCCCTAGCACATTCACTCAAACATGTGACCAAGGCGGAAGTTGGAATATTCCAAACGCTTCGCCACCTGAACTATAATTTGTATTTTGAATCTCAACAACACCGAGGATTCACATACTTGATTAGCGTGCAAAGTAAGTTACGGTGTATTGCACGCGAATCCTAAAAAAAAAAATTTGTTCTCATCGCTGAAAGACCGGGATGCTTGTGTTAATGTTCATCATGGGCATCAGATCTTGCAGATCTGGAATATTCCATTGGGCTATCATCATCGATGACTAAATCCGATCCGACGCCATCAAATCCAATTTTGACTTGAGCAAAAACAGCTTACGTACGCAAGCTGGCTAAGAAGTCGGTGATACCATATATGTATATATACATATAGTTTCGCAAGGACCAACTTTTTTTTCAGGCTAGCCAAACCGGAACATGTATGTTCAAGTCAAAATGTGGTTCCCTATTGTCCTCACGAGAACATTCAACGGTGGACTCATTTGAGTGAACGTTAAAATTGTGTGCTGGAAGAATATTCTAAACCTGTTGCGATATTCTGCTGAGATAACAGCAAGGAAAATGCACACTTAATTGAACTCATGGTTTTGACATTATGGAGGTACATTTAAGGATTCTTTTGAGTCTTTATATATATATATGGTTTACCATCGATAGGCGGCGCATGGAACCGTTATGAGTCCAGGCTTTGTGCCTTGTGTGTATAGGTGACCTCAGCACGCTTGAGATAAGATAACAAAGTGGGACAAGGTATTGATAAAGCTTTGTCTGTGCACGGAATGCTCCATTGTTGCATACGGTTATTAATGTAATATGTAACACTCAGTGTGGTGGCACCAGATTTGCTCTGCAAGGTTGCCGGCGGATTTTCAAGATAAGACAACGTTGTGACGATAAAAACAAAAGGTCTTAGACTTAATTACAAACCAAAAATTTGTGATTTAACCGCCCTGGCGCTTGCATGACTTTGAGTTTTTTGCGACCATTAAGAATCGCTCTTTTTTGAACACTGCTTTGGTCGGCCGCGGTTCTGTGTTTCATGAACCAACAGATTCAAGCGCTTGTCCCGTGCAACGATATCCGTTTTAAGGCCAGTGGTGGTATTTGAACCATTTAGGGCAATAAGTCCAATAAACGTAACCTAAAGTACTTAGACGAAATGGTAAAAACGCGCGCGTCGCAGTTGTCGGTAGTGTGTAGGTCGAACATTTATCAACATTGCACGCAAAATATACCAGGTTAATGGTAACGAATGCTAGCTCGATTACCTTTTTAGGCCATTTTTCCGCACATTGTTCTATTTTTTTATTTTTTTTTTTTTAGATTTTGAGACACAGATCGCGCATGCAACCTGGTATATGCTCACTCTCGTGGCCGGTGGTGTATACGCCATGCTAGCGATAACGCGCGCACTTTAAGCAAGAAAAAAAAAATTGTTAGTGGTCATGAGCCGGGATATCGATCTGCCCCAGGTACATACAAACGTTACAGGCCTAGTTAGGTCCTAGTCCTAGGCCAGATAAATTATTTATCCATTAATATATTAGTATGCTCAACCCCTTCTGCCCAATTTTTGTTGTTTTGCAGAAATATTTTTTTGGGCATTATGACTATGAGTATAGATCTTGGGTTAGGACTTGAAGGAACACACGTATGTGTTACCGGTGG
The DNA here is from genome assembly GCA_030574195.1 of Groenewaldozyma auringiensis. NCBI lineage: Eukaryota > Fungi > Ascomycota > Dipodascomycetes > Dipodascales > Trichomonascaceae > Groenewaldozyma > Groenewaldozyma auringiensis. The sequence continues at coordinate 42,408 of JAJMEP010000058.1, forward strand.
TAGAGGTCTTATTGGCACTGCTACTGTAAGTGCTTTTGCCGCAGCAGGGTGCCGTGTATCTGTGCTAGATATAAAGCCAGTGGAACAAGAGGCAAATGAACGTATATGCCATTATCAAGTAGACTTGACCGACCCTGAAGGATTGGAGGCTTGCTTTGCTGAAATGAATGAAAAGTGGGGTGTGGTTCAAGTTTGCGTTGCTCTTGGAAGTCTCGATTTCAGTTATCTTGATCACCATGATTCCATAATAGATCTTCCCTTAAAACAATGGGAGCAAACTTTTAAAGTAAACGTCAGAGGAACTTTTCTTACAAGTCAACTCTGGCTTAAACAAATCAAGAAGTACGTGACTGAATCTACAAAAAATGTATCTTTAATTATTATTGGGTCGGAGAGTGGCTCTTTTGGTGAGCTTGGTAATCCAGATTATGCAAGCGGTAAAAGTGCCGTCCAGGTGGGACTTGTTCAGAGTTTGAAAAGCGATGTGGTTCGTATTCATCCAACTGCTAGGTATGTAAAACAAAAAGAGAAGAATTGCAGAAATTTCTGGTTTTTGCGGAATGGCACATCTAACATATTTTTAGGGTTAACTCAGTGGCACCAGGCCCTGTTGATACCGCTCAATTCAAAAAGGAATGCAATGAAGATCCAAGTCAGTATTGGAAAGATTGCCAGGCAACTACAGCTATGCGTCGTCCTGTAGATGTGGATGGAGTTGTCAAGGGAATCTTATTTTTAGCGAGTGAAAACTGGAGTGGATATATTACAGGACAAATTTTGAGCATAGATTCCGGAAAGTTTGGAAAACTGCAATGGGAAAAATAGTGCTATTCTTGTTTAATTCTGTAAAGAAAGCTGTATTTTAGTTAATCCGCATTTTTTTGCAACTTATATATTCATCCAAACTGCTAAATGGTTTTTTATTAAGACTTTGTTTTTTGTATTTCAGTAATATTATAAGAACAAAATGTATATTAACAAGAACCCAGGTTTACTAATACGTGATCGCTCTACATATTTTGGCACTCCTCATAGGAATAGATAATTCTTCCTTCCATGCCTCCATCTATAGATATACACTGGCCAGAGACATGACCAGACCATTTCTCACTTGCAAGCCATACTACTGAACGTGCAACATCTTCGGGTTGTGCAATCTTTCTCAAGGCAACAGTTGCTTGAGATTCGCTGTATAGCACTTTAGGATCATCCAATTTATCGCCGCTAAAAAATGTTAGAATTGCCTAAATACCATTAAGCGTTTCGTTTTTTTGGTTTGTTTTTTTTTACTTACATTAATGGAGTTTGGACCCAGCCAGGAGCAACGGCATTTATTCTAGCTGTGGGGACGATTTTGGTTATTTCGTTCTTAAGAGTTCGAACCAGTCCATACTGAAGAGCTGCTTTGCCGCTAGCATAATCTCCGTGGCCAGCTTGACCAAATACAGCAGTTTCTGACCCAGTCACTACAATTGCAATATTCTTCACAATTTTAGAGCTTCTCACTCCTCGTAAAAACTCTCTGATCGTGAAAAAGGTCCCATCAACATTATTGTGGTATGTGTCTCTCCAATGTTTGTAAGACATGTCTACAATATCAGTAGACTGGCTTTCGTCGGTAATACCGGCATTGGCAGACAATACTTGTATAGGACCAAAAGTCTTGGCAGCTTTATCAAACGCTTCTTTTACCTCAGTCTCGGAACGCAAATCAGCAGTGACAAGTTGGAACTTGTCGGAATCTGACACAGTTCCACTTCTTATGTCCAGTCCAGTTACTTTGGCTCCACAAGAAAGAAACTCTGCGACAATAGCACGGCCAATACCTCCACAGGCACCGGTGACCAAAACGTGGACGTTTTCAAGCTCCATAGTATATAAATTCTGAGAAAAAATAAGCGAGTTAAAGAATGATGTTGTTCAAGGTACCTAGAAATCTATAATGATCATACAGCAGCGCTGTACTACCTGATCAGTATATATAACCATAGCTAATACTTAGTAAACAGCTAGATTTAGATCATACGCGTTTGCATTGTGTGGTACACCTGCCTATGCAGGTGCGCACTTTACGTGTACTGGCTGGAAGAGCGTTAATTAGCACACATTATGATCCATTAAGGCAATTTATCCGTCACATGCAATTTCTGCCTGTTTTGTTTTGTTTTCCGCTTCAGAATTGAACCAAGTTCAAAGGTGGTAGTTTGTCTAGGCCGCGGAGACCAGTGAGAGATAAATGTCAAAAACTAGCAAGAAGTCATGCTTGGTGCTACCGTCAGGATTAAGCTTATCTCGGATACTAGTTTACTGTGACGATCGTCCGGCATGAATAGTGCAACTGTAGGTCGCCTATATTGTACCTGCAAGACCCTACGTACGTGAATGTTATGAATTAAGTGCGCACCGTTGGAGAGTAGAACGACCGCTTTGCATATTGAAGATAGCTGTGTGGATATCAGATCAGATCATGGTCATATCTATAGATGTCAGATATAACATTTGGTTATAGTGTATTAATTAGCTGGCTAGACCCGTATAGCCATTAGTCACTTAAGCGCCGAATATTTAAATGTTGTTTGGGCAGGACAATTAACCTTATCGAGCGGTAAACTTGCCTAATCGGGATAAAACTCCACTTGCAATTTTCGCTTGGACCTGATCTAGCTGGCTCGCTAAGACCAACATTGACATCTGTCCTTAGCTAGTCCCGATCATATCGATCTGTACAGTGCTCAGCTTCAAGATAAGACTAAAATATGTTCATGGTCGATCTCTTCTGACAAAAAAGTACAAATATTAATAGATGGACCTAAAGGAATCACGATTTCAATCTTTCAGCGAAAATCTGATTTTTTTTTCTCCCTACCTTTCTATCGCATCCACTATCGCATTGTCATTGTCATCGTAAATGTCTGTCGAGTGGAGTAAAGAAGCTAAAGATGATGCGGCTCTCGAGCTTATGGGCTATGAGCAAAAGCTCAACCGTGGATTCTCAAGAATTTCTTTGTTAGGAATGGGTTTTTGTATTTTGAAGTAAGTTTCAGGGGGAGGGGCGAAAGCTCCAACAACCACAACCAAAAAAAAAAAATCCTAAAAATTTTTTTTAGAAACAAAGAACATTGATGATTCTAACCTAATGTAGTACATGGCAAGCCTTGGGTGCAACACTTTCGCTGGCGTTACCTTCAGGTGGTGCTTCAGCCATTTTATGGGGTACTTTGTTCTGTATGATTGGAAATGTCCTTGTAGCTCTCTCTTTGGGAGAGTTAGTTTCTTCGTGGCCTATCAGTGCAGGTAGTTACTACTGGGTCTCACAACTTGTTGATGTTAATCACACATATCGAAAATCAATTGTATGGGTCACTGGATGGACAAATCTCATAGCTTGGTACATGATGATGGCCTCAGCTACTATTCTTTCAGCTCAATGCATAATGGAGTGTGCTATGATCATAAGACCATCTTTCTATCCTGAATTATATCAAACATGGCTCATTTATGTTGCTTTGTTGATTGCTGGTGCTCTTTGGAACACTTTCGGTATTAAAGTTATGTCATTGTACTCTACCATAACCATGTGGTTCAGTTATACTGCATTTTTGGTCTTCATCATTGTTATTTGTGCCACAACTGATTCTTCTAAACGTGCATCAGCCAGTTTCGTCTTTGGTGACTTCTCTAACACCACTGGCTGGTCTAACGGTATGTCTTGGTTAATGGGAATGGTGCAAACATCTGCTCTTTGTTTCACTGGTTATGACAGTATTGTGCATTTGGTAGAAGAGCTTCCAAACCCAACTGTTGCTGCTCCATTTGCTATTGTTTTCACTCCTTTGACTGGTGGCATTACAGGATTTTTGTTTCTTATTGCATTGTTATTTCAAGTATCTGACCTTGAGACTGTCACAAGTGCTTATTTGGCCTTGGGTGAAATCGCTTATATGTCAGCAGGAAAAGCTGGTGGTGTTATTTTGACTCTTTTCATTGCTATTGGATTGGGTGTTGGTACATTCTTAGATACCACTACATGTTCCAGAATGACCTATGCATTAGCAAGAGATAGAGGATTCATTTTCTCTACTTATTTTGATAATGTGCATCCCAAATTTTTGGTGCCCGTCAGAGCCATTTGGGTCAGTGCTTTATTCGTCGCTGCCATTGGTGCCATTTATGTTGGATCAACATACGCTTTCAACAGTATCATTGGTGCTACTGTTATCTTCATTAACTGGTCTTATGCTATTCCAATCATCGTTTTGTTGATTTCGGGTAGAGACAAGTTGAAGCCACGACCATTTAACCTTGGACGCTGGGGTTACACTGTGAATATTTTGGGAGTTCTTTACTTATTATTCACATCTATTCTCAGTTTCTTCCCTTACGTTGTTCCAGTGGTCTCAGAAAATATGAACTACGTCATTGTTGTAGTGTTTGGCATCTACATTTTAATGTTCGGGTTTTACATGGTTTGGGCTAGAAAGCAATTTGTTATTCCGAAGCTCGAATTAGTCCCAGGAGCTGAAATTCAACAAGATGTGGAACTGTCAACTAAGAACAGTTAGATAAAGAAAGAAAAAAAAAACAGACTTTTAATTTTTGGGCAAAGAATCATATAAACGTGTTTGTAGTTTTATATTATTAATATTATTTTAGACATTAATTTCTAATCAAATTTTGAATTTTATCTAGATACTGTTCATGTTTACATATAAAAAAAAAAAGTCTTTGATATTAGTTGAGAAATGACATCTTAATTTTTATAAATTTATGGCTTTGGATTATTCTCTCTAAAGTAATCATTTATATCTTGGAAGGTAACCCATTCAACACCTTCTTGTTCTTTTGTCCAAGTGATAAAGTTGTCCACCATTCTCAAAACGTGTGGGAGCCTTGAAGTTAGATTAAAAACACAAACATTAAAGCAAAACAAGAAAAAAGTACTTACCCAGCAGTGTCAGGATGAAGTGTTAATGGGAAAACAAAAAAGTCATAGTTTTCATGGAAATAAAGGAACCTTTCTTTCCAAATATACTCCAAAGTTCTTGGATCAACCCACCCATTCTAAAACGTTAATAATAATTCAAATAACCAGTACAACCTCCCATCATTATACTTACTGAATTTGGCAAGTTTCTCAAGTACTGTAATGGCATCATATCTTCCATGTACCATGAGCATGGAATCTCAACTATGTTGCTGTGTTCTTTGCCATATACAAAAGGCTTCATCCATTTCGATGCTGGTTGAGAATAATCCACGTTTGTCCATGAATCACCAGTTCTTAGCCAATGAGGCAAACAGTCATGCTGGGAAAGAGAATTGTCATATTGTAATCCGTATTCCTCCATTAAAGCGACTTGGCTAGCTGAAAGTTGGTTGAAAGGAGCACAGGTGCCCTTCGGTGGAACACCTCCTGTCAATTCTTTTATCAAGTTGAAAGATTTCTCGAAAATGTCTTTTTGTTGTTCGACCGAGCAAGATGCAGGATCTTCATGTAAATATCCATGCATGCCAATCTCATGACCGTTTTTCACAACTTCTTTCATTTGCTCGGGAAATGTTTCAATTGAATGACCGGGAATGAACCAAGTTGTTTTAATGTCATGCTTTTGAAAAAGCTTCAAAAGTCTTGGGGTCCCAACTTCTCCAGCAAATAATCCACAGGATATATCACTGACACTATCCTGACCGCCGTAAGTACCAATCCAGCCGGCTACCGCATCAACATGCACTCCAAATGTACAAAGAACTTTCATCTTGTATGTGTACCAAATTCAATTACAACTACTAATGAGTGGAAGAGAACTCGTTTTATTTATACCGAATCAATTTCCAGCAATTATGATGTGAACTTAAAACTTAATGGTGCACACCCTTGATAAAAAGAATGACTGTCTGCGCTCTCGGGTCTGGTACGTGTATCCATTTTGTTTTGGGTTGTATTCCCACTTCTTATCGTCGACGCGGATATTTATACAAAATAAGATTAATTTTTGCCGATCAGATCCGTACCTAAAAATCTCAGACTAAGTGAAACCGCGGATCCACCTATCAATCTTGGTCTGGCAAAACAATCATTTGTTTTCCGAAATCTGCATTCCATCAAGAGTAGGCTGTGATAACATGCGCTTGCAAAACATGTGAAAATAGGATCTGTTACTACATTTTTTTATTATCTCAACACAATAGGAATATTTTCCGAAAATTAGTTCGCATGAACAACTACAGCAGTACCTTTTTTTGCTGAGGTGTTTATCAGGCTAGTATTAGGCTACTCGGCGGCAATTTCGGCCTATAATATTTGATAAGATCTTGTTTTCATTATTTGCAAGATCGAATAGTCACTTTTCTATAGAAGTTTTCTTGAGTCAAGAATCAAGAAAATGTAATTTTAGTTGACAATTCAACTTAAAGCGGGGTGTTGGTAACAATGAAATTATGTGTTGTTTATTAGGACAATTAAAGTAGTCTGAACGACTGGAATAAGCGAGTTTCTAGTACAGAATAATTTATTAGACTTTATATTCCATGCATAACTGGATTTTAGGCAAAGAACGCTTTGATTATGACGTTAGGGTTACTTTCTTTCCGTTCCAATCGTCTACTTTATTATGTTGAATGACTTCCTCAAAAATCCACCTTCCGACTGAAGCTCGATCAATTGTATAGCCAATTGCCGGGTGGTCAGCTGTACCTGTTTTCACGTTTTGTTGTTTTGCTCCTAATAATCCATCTCCAGTTAGTAGTGAGGGCCGTACAATGATTGTTGCCCTAAAGATATCTCTATGTTGCATCACCAAACTTTCCATGTTGAACTTATCTTCATGGGGTATTGCCAGAGTCCAATGGTAAAGTGGACGTAATAAGAATGGAACGTCTTCAGTTTCTTTGCTTGCTTTGTTCAACCTGTGGGTCGCAATTCCGGTAGTAGAAATTACGAGGTACCATGGTTTTGGGGCATCTGGGTTTTTGTTACCAACGGCTTCAACTGCTCCAATTACAGCAGAAGTGGTTTCTTCTGTTACTTTTGGGTTGTCAATAGTGAAAGATGGGATAATGCCTTTTTTCAATTGCGGCTTACCTCCAATACCTGATACAATTCCATCTACAACGCGGCCAGTTTTATCGTCCACTAAAATCTGTTCAACCATCGATTGTTGTCGAGCATCTCCTTGGACAATACGTAAATTGATATCTAAAGTATTTTGGGAAATGCCTTGGCTTATCAGTAACTGTGTTAATTTAGATGGTGTTCTGGCTAGGGTAACTGCTTTGATCCCTGATTTGAGGGCATAAGCGAGAGCCACATTGGTACACCCACCAGTGGCACCCAAAAACGCAATTAATTGATTATTAGCGGTGGAACTCATTTTGATATGTTTCAGAAGACTTGTCAAAAGCTTATGAAGCAGGTTCAATAACTATCTTGTCTGCATTGTTACGGGGAAGAGCTGCTCTTTTATATTTCTCAGGTGCTAGAGACATGGAAATCAGAGTTGTTCCGCATGAGAGTGCGGCTGCGGAGGAACAACTGTTCCGCCAGAATCCGCCAAAAAAAGCTAGAGTTCGTCGATGATAAGTGCGTTAAATTAAACTTTAATATGGCTATAATCTTGATATCATTATCACATATATGTGGCGATCGGTTATCGGTTCAAACTGATCATGATGGACAACGATTTTAACTAAGTCGGACTAAACAGAAAATTACTATGTGAACTGTAAGTTACACTAACTTGAGAGCTGCATTTGCTAAATTGATCAAGTCGTGCTCTTGCTCGGTGAACTTGCTCAATGAATAAGCCATGTTTTGTGTTGCGAATTCACTTGAATCAAATTCTTTCTTAAAGACCTCTTTTGTCACAGGCTCAAGTTTGGCCTCTGATTCCACTTCAGCGGGACGTTTCAAAGGAGGTGGCTGAACAAAGTCTGTTGCGTTGGCTAAAGTCTGTATCATATAAGGGTCGATGGTGATTCCATCAACGCCTGCTATACCCAAGAGCTCGTCTTTGTCGATGAAAGCAGCTGGAATGTTTTTTGTTTTGATTCCGTATTTCCAGTAGAGCTCTTGTATTTCACGGGCTACAGCTACTCCAGGTAGCTCTAGTATATCTTGAGGTCTTTTGTAAAGATCTTTATTGACCATTACTTTGGAGGTGTTCACATATGGAGAAATGGCAACGCATCCAGATTGAGCTGCAAGTATAGCTTGCACTTTTGTATACACGATAGTACCCAAAGTCTGAACATTTTTTGTTGCAAGCTCTTTTGCTGCAGCAAGTCCTTCCCAGGTGGATGGTATTTTGATGATTACTTTATTGCGGGGAACTCCTACTGCTTCATATGATGAAATGATATCCAAAGCGTTCTGTACTGTTGCTTTGGTGTCATACGCAAGAGTAGGATTTGTTTGAGTCAAAGTGTGCTCCTGTACATACTGAAGCATTTGCTTTCCGACAAGAGCACAGATTCTATAAATCACTTGATACACTTTTTCCTTTTGAGGAAGATCGGAATCTTTGAAAGCCTTAGCAGCCTCAAGAACCAGTGGATTATTTGCTCCTCCATTTTCAGCAACATAACGATACACAATTCCTTGGTTAGAAGTGTTGTTGATATATCTATCCCCAACGGGGTTTGCAGGAACAGAGGGGTCACAAATGTCACAGGATACTTCGGTTCCACAATCGCGGATGTACTGTAAAGCAGTTAAAGTCATTATTGAGGAATATGAATAGTTGCGTTTTGATTCTTGAACTAGAAGAAGGTAGAAGTGAAACAAACTAGGCTTGTACTTATTTGAACATGGAAAAAGCTAATGAATTTATAACAAAGTTCTTAATCTGAACGGGTTAGAATGAACGCGGCTATATCTCTCTTGTAAGAAGCAAATCCTGGTTGCTAAAACAGGTAATGTATCCGTTAAAAAAAAGATATAGAGGGAATTCACCAAAAAATATCTGTTAGGTATATCCGAGAAATGATTGACATTTGTCGGCAGTTTCTGAATTCGGAAATTTTTCTTAGCTAGCCTTACGGAAGCTATTACCCCAGATATTCCCCCCGATGTGTCAATAATCTCATCAACAATTGAGGGGTTCAGATTAGTGTTATCTATTCACGCTGCAGCTCATACAAAGAACTTTTTGACGCAAAGTGACTCTATGAAGACAAGTGAGTTTGTAAAACGTAGTTGTACCTCAAACATGTAAAGACTCGTTTCCTATTAGAGTTTTCTATTATAACTATTTGTTTGAGATAACTTCAGCTCATTAGAATAGTGCGCTCAAACAATAAAAGGAAATAAGCAATAATGCCCCTAAAGGATCATTTTTATCATACATTGTTCTGACCCTGAATAGTCCCGTGCAATAATTTGTATGTGTAGAAATAATGCGGGGAAGACCAACGACAAGGGTTGATCTCAGATCGGAGATCTACACATCTTGGAAAATATGTGGTTATATGCCAGCTCAGTGTTTGGACTCCAATAACCGCCAACACGACCAGTAACCATGTATGCAAATTACAAAGAACGATTGTGAGCCTGGCAAAATCTGTTTAAAACAGTTATGTGGAGAAGAGTCATGTGAAGACAGATCAAGACAGATCAAGACTTTATTCGGTAGCTACCGCGTTGGATACAAGGCATACCCAAATTCAACCAGAAAAAGATATTTTATTTTGATATATTTTTTACTCTGACAAAAAAAGATGCATATCTTTCATTTTTGTTTTTTTTTTTTTTACTTTGATTACTTTGAACAGTATGATTATTGTTGAAGTTTTTATTAGTTTTTCATGAAAGACAGTTTTTGCTTCAATGCTCAAAGGCCCAGCTTACCCAAAGTCCCTTTTGACCTTTTTTATTTTTTAACGCTTTAATAATACAAGAGTAACATACAAATAAAAATATTTATATAAATATAGATGAAATTCTAGTACGGTTATATAGGGGTTTATGATACTGATCGATATTTTTATCAGATCAATAATCAAGGTACCCACATGCAACAAAATTTAAAACACGACGCCACCAATAGGCTTTGCGTTAAGTTTTTTCTGTTTATTTTTTTTGTTTGTTGTTTTTGTGATAGCATATATGATTACTGATTGTTTTGGATTATTGTAAGCTTGACAAATGCCTAGTTCGACAAAAATGAGTATTTTTATTCATTATTGTTGCCGCACATTATATTAAATTTTTTCAGATAATAAATAAATCTATTGAAACTTATACTGAAACGGTGTACTGTGTGATTTATGTCAATAATAACTATTATAGAGCAACTAAAAAAAGGAGAGATGGCTTTTGCATTACTTACGTTAGAGCATACGAAGTGCCCTCTGAATAAATCAACAGCATGTGCATAAACCATGATGCATGTAATTGCCACAAAATTTTTCTTGACAAGTTAATTCAAGTAATGGGGCACTGAATATGTGGATATCCCCTTGTAATTGACCCAAATTGGCTTCATAGTAATAATTCATGGAAAATAACATATAAAAAACCGTAGCCTGAGAAGTCGGAATTTAGATGGTTCAGCAACTAATGAGTCGAGACTGACCACTACAGTTTAAAAATCGTTAGCTTCCTTCTAGTTTCCCCTGAGTGAAAATATAAACATTCAGGGGTAGCCGGGTGTGGTCAGTGCTCGCGTACCCTTTAGCACATGCAACTTCGTGCATTGCATGTTTGATTAGTTAATCTTAGCATATGCATAACATTAGTGCCCTACGCAAGGGGCGCCCTGTAACACTCGATTTACCGTCATACACGAGAGATCGTTAGCATATATGATTTTTCCTTCCCCTTTCTCACCCCCTCTCTCGATGTACCTAGTACGTGCTATTAGCACCCGATCCAGATATTTTTAAAGTAACGGCAGATCGGCACAATCATGGTGCTAGGAACGCGTCTTGGTAATGCATGTTTCCAGTCTTCTAGAATATATGGCTGTAATATTACATATTTTAGTTACATATGCTGTTTCATCTCAGAAATGTGCACTGAATAACCCAAAAAGTTGCCAGCAACAGTCAGGCAATGGAGGCACCCAAATGCTAACCAGTTCAGTAAATTCCTACCCCTTTCTGCAATACTGTATCACAGATCTACGTAATTACCCATTTCACCTGTTCACAGATGTTATTGGTTTGCTACTACTGCTCGTCAAATCTATCAGCCTGGAAATATAAAAAGGGACATTGTTCCAGCTACCTGGTGGAGAAAAAGAATCATAACACAAACCATACTCGGTATTACAAAAAAAAAAAAAAAAACCTCTTCTCCAACCACTTGAACTATCAAATGTTTAAGAATACGCTCCTTTACATCTTTATTTTAAGTATCGTCCGTAAAGTCACTGGCAGTGTGACTTACGCTGGTGTCAATGAGGCAGGCGGTAACTTTGGCACTGCTATACCAGGAGTTTACGGAACTGACTATATTTTCATTAATGAAACAGCTGTTCAATATTTCATCGATAACAATGTTAACTCATACCGAATTTCCATTCAGCTGGAAAGAATGTGCTCTCCTTCAGTTGGGTTGGGAAGTCAGTATGATGAAACATATTTCAACTACTTCGATTCAGCGCTGAGATTTATCACTGATCAAGAGAAATACGTCTTGATTGACCCTCATAATTATCTGAGATATAATGGGCATGTCATTGGAGACCCTAATGATTCTGGTGCGCCTTCTGCTGAAGATTTTGGAAACTTTTGGAAAGAAATGGCTACAAGGTACTCTGACAATGACTATGTCATTTATGCTCTTATGAATGAGCCGCATGATGTTTCCACTGAAGTGATCGTTGCAGCCAACCAAGCCGCAATCGATGCCATTAGATCTACAGGAAGTACCGACTTAATCTTAGTACCTGGAAATAGCTGGACAGGAGCATGGAAATGGACAACTGAAACGGGTGACGCGATATTGGATATTACTGATAGCGCAAACAACTTTGCTTATGATATGCACCAATACTTTGACTCGGATGGATCAGGGACACAGCCCAATTGTATGAGCAGTACTATAGGTGTTGAAAGACTTAAAGATGCAACAGCCTGGCTCAAAGCAAACAATAAAAAGGCATTTTTGTCAGAACTTGGTGGTGGAAACAATGACGTGTGCTATGACTGCATTAGCAGTGTATTAGACTATCTTGAGGAAAACGAAGAGTGGATTGGATGGACTTATTGGGCTGCGGGACCTTGGTGGCATGATTATTTCATGTCAGTCGAGCCAAATCAAGGTGTTCAATTTGATACAGTCTGGAAAAATATCCTTCAACCACGTCTACCTTCTAATTCAGGTGTGCGCCCATCTCCTGTTGCCTTAGCTCATGCTTCGTCTGCTGCTTCATCTGATGCTTCATCTGATGCTTCATCTGTTGCTTCATCTGTTGCTACATCTGTTGCTACATCAAATACAGCTGAGTCCATTATTGTCTCATCGCCTGCAGCTTTACCTGCTGTTACTTCATCTCCTACTGATTCAGCTGCAGTGATCTCATCTACTAGTGTATCATTTACTGCAATTTCATCCTCCTATCTCTCCTCCTTTTTATCAGCACCATTAGCATCATCTGCTGATTCGCCTGTCATCACTTCGTCCGCCGCTGTTTCATCCACTTTAACTTCATCGGTGCTAACCTCGCCTACTGCATGGAGCACATTCAACTCATCATTCTCTGTTGCTGTTCCTTCTTCTACCTTGAGCTCCTACACCAATTCATCAGCTGCAGCCCCATCAGTGTTACCAGTCATGGTTTCTGCGATATCTCCGGCATCAGCAATTATATCGCCATTGCCGATTTCAACTGTATCTGCAGTCGCTGTCTCTCCTGGAACTGGTAGATCAGGGCAATGCAGAAGACCCCGTTAATGGCTAAGTACAGGCTGCATTAAAAAGGAAGTTAGTATATATATATTGATTAAGCTTTAAGCTTTCATACCCCTGATATTCCCCTTTTTTTTTTTAATTTTATTATTTTTTTTTTTAAATGTTAATTTTAATTTTTTTTTTCAATAGTGTCTATATTCTGATCCCTTACAAGGATTTTGGTCTGTTTATGGTCTTGCAAGTAATGTGTGGTGTTAAATGCATAATCTAAGTGCATCTATGATAACATTATCGGTCGACCAGATGGCTCTTGGCGATGGCTGGTGGTATGATCAGACAGTGTAGTATTAACTACAATTAGATAGTACCTTCATGATAGCATCATCAGTAATTTGGGGAAATAGTCATTAGTGGCCGCCGGCGAATTTGTTGGACAGTGTAGCACTCTTGAATACTTGCGACATTTGGTACGCCCATGATCATATGCCTGTACAGAAATATCATCTATTTGAGGAAATAGTACCTGACGACCGCCGGCAGAATGAGCAGCTAATGCCTTTTATAAACGCTATTTTTGATCGCGCCGATGGTGTACCCGCCGGCTAATATTAATTAGGTTCGAGTAGAAAAGTAATCGCCGCTTCGGCAGGTACTAGTACTGTGCTAAGTAATTTAGAACGCAGATAAGGATGAGTTTTTACCCGATCTGTCACGGATAAATCGAAAAGCGTTTCTAATAACAGCCATTATCGCTGATATGGAAAAATTATGACTGGTTTGTTCCTGATCTAATGAGACTGATGAAACTAAATCTGGTGACGATAACCATTTTTAAATTTCATTGGCTGAGTGTATTGTAAATCAGCTCATTTGGTTCAAGTTAGAACTTGTCGCAAAGTCATTAGTCTATAGCGCGGCACCAATTCTTATCGACTTCAATTTGCATTCGTTACTATCTAGATAAAAAAATCTGTTATATTATCTTTGCTTGGCTCTCAGCGGATAAATTGATAATAAACCCCCTGGTCTCCCAGCCAAGCTGAAGCTTTTTTTTTCTGTGCATTGTTCAAAGGGCAGAATGACACTTCACAACAGGTTTGAATCTGTTAAATCAGATATTAAAGCAAAAGCCACCAGTAGGCAAGCATGGGTTCTTGCTAAAGAGAACTCATCATTTGCTCCTCCAGAGGTATGGACAAATAAAGATAATGATGTCACTCCTCCTAGTCAAAGAACATGGAAAACATGGACTATCCTGGGATTTTGGTTTAGTGATGCCATGAACATTCAAGGCTGGGAAAGATCCTCCAGTGTAATTGCTGTTGGACTGACCTGGAAAGAAGGTCTTTATACCAATGTGGTTGGTATGATCACTGTATCTATTCCATTGGTGCTTAACGGTGCAATTGGTGCTAAGCTTCATGTTCCTTATCCAGTTGCCATCAGGGCCAGTTTCGGTTTCTACTTTGCACGATTTGCAATTGTCGTTCGTCTGATAACCGCTTTGTTTTGGCATGCTATTCAGACATATACTGGTTCTGTTGCAGTCACTTGTATGATTGCAGCTATATGGCCTTCATACATGAGAATACCTAATACCATCCCTGCTCATATTGGTGTCACAAGTCAAGGAATGGTTTCTCAGTTTTTGTTCTGGTTAATCCAGTTCCCAATTCTTTTAATTCCTCCACACAAACTAAAATGGTATTTTATTGTCAAAGCTGTTCTTATTGTTATTTGTTGTGCAGCCGTCGCTGGCGGTATTGTAAGAGTAGCTGGAGACACTGGTGCCATTTTCAAACAAGCTCCACGAGTTGAAGGAACACAAAAGGCTTGGTTAACCTTAAGTGCTATGACTGCTGCATCAGGTGGTTGGTCAACTATGGCTACTAATATTTCTGATTTCACAAGATACTCTAGCTCCAGACAGGGTATCTATTTCCAAGCGTTGTTCTTGCCTGTAATTAGTTTGTATGTTGCTGCGTGTGGTATCATTAGCACAAGTGCAGCTCAAGTGCTTTATGGTGAATATATTTGGGATCCTAACCGTCTTGCTTTGCAATGGACTGGTCCTGGTGGTCGTGCCGCAATGTTTTTTGTTGGGTTGTGCTGGACTGTGGCTCAAATTGGTACTAACTTAAGTGCTAATGTTATTACAGGTGCAAACGACTTGACAAGCTTGTTTCCAAAGTATATTAACATTAAAAGAGGTGTTGTAATTATCACTATAATTGGTGGTTGGGTTATGCAGGCATGGATGATTATCAGTACTGCTGCCTCTTTAATGACCTTTATGTCAGGGCTGGCAATTTTCCTTGCTCCGGTTGCTGGAATTCAGGCATCTGATTTCTGGTTTGTTAAGCACAAGCGAGTAGATGTACCAGCTTTATATGATCCAAAGGGTATTTATCGTTACTGGTATGGAATTAACTGGAGGGCAGCTGTTGCATTTTTAATTGGAATGGTACCTAATTTGCCTGGTTTGGCACACGCTGTAAACCACAAGATAACCCTTTCACCAGGTATACTCCATGTCTACGATATAGGCTATATCTATGGATTGTTTTCTAGTGCAGTTGTTTATGTTGCACTTAATTACATCTCTCCTCATAAGCCTACTTTGGTGGATGCGTGCGTTTTTGGTGATGAACTTATTTACGAGTCTGAACCTTCCGAAGAGCTCTTTGATGAATCGGCTGACAGTAAGCCCAAACAGTAAGTAGTTTATGAGGTATTTGTACAAGTAAAATTATATGAATTTATTTTTTCTAGTTAACTCAAAAAATCTAAAAAATTACCCAACCAGGCAGTAAACCGCACTAGAAGAAGTGAAAATGCTCGGATAGCGCCATTTTCAGTAATCCCCGATATGTAGTATGCCGAAGTATGTTTGTAGCAAAGAATCTGCTATGTGTGTCAATTCTCATAAAAATTCGGGGTTTCCTATTAGAGACAGTAATGTTCATAAAATCTAAGTACCATAGCTGTAACTGTGCTGTCTTTGGTTTAGCGTCATCTGACCTAGATATCTACTCCAATTTTATTGTTGTCTACCAAATCGAAAAAAGAAAAAAAAACCGGTGTATGTCTAGAGATATGTGGGGAACCTTGGCACAATCTGGGGTTATCAACCGCATCGTAACTTGCGTATGGTCGGTCAGACTGATTAGGTAGTAGTTTTGCTGATGAATCGACAACAGAGATTATCATCGATGATCATTCAAGTCGCAATAAATTTTGTGGGGTTATATGCAACTACGAAAATAGCCGACATATCAACTACTGGTATCTGTCTAAATGTTTTAATCAAGTCATTTCCTTTAAAGTGTTTACCCCACAAAAATTCAGTCCCTTTATGTGAATCGACTAAGATGGTATTCTTGTAAGAGGTTCATGTTTCTGAATGAAGTGTCATGTGCAAATGCCTGTGAGGGGTTACGTTCTTGTTTCAACTTCACTATAATGATAACCAATCTCTGAAACAAATAGTATAAATATAAATTTATTTACTTCAAGAAACTGATAATCAAAGGCAAAAAATTACACAATGGACACAGAGAAGATTAAAGAAAATAACGAACATATTGAGTATACGGGAGAGGACCATAATCTAGATGGGCTTGATGATGCCCGTCGTGCTGTCGCTAAAGAACATAGTATAACTGTTCGTGAAGCTATCAAACTTTACCCACGAGCTATCATGTGGTCAGTGTTCTTGTCAACAGCTATTATTATGGAAGGTTATGATACAGCTTTACTAAACAATTTATATGGGTTTCCAGCTTTTGCTAAGAAATTTGGAGAGTGGGATGAAGCAACAGGATCTTACCAGCTTTCTGCCTCTTGGCAGTCCGGCTTATCAAATGGCGTCACTTGTGGAGAAGTTTTGGGTCTATTTTTTGCCGGATACTTATCAGAAATTATTGGATATCGCAAAACTCTCATACTTGGCCTTATTGGTCTCACAGGCTTTATTTTTTTGGTTTTTTTTGCACCCACTGTCAATGTTCTTTTATCCGGTCAAATTTTATGTGGTTTTTGCTGGGGAATGTTTCAAACTTTAACAACCACTTATGCTACTGAAGTCTGTCCAGTTGTTCTGCGTTACCAGTTGAGCTCTTACGTGAATCTTTGCTGGGTTTTTGGTCAGTTACTTGCATCTGGTGTACTTTATGCTTTTCAAGGAAATCCGGAAACAGATACTTTTGCTTATAAGATTCCGTTTGCAATTCAATGGGTATTTCCTGTGCCTTTAATCATTGGTATATATTTTGCTCCAGAATCCCCGTGGTGGTATATCAGAAGAAATCAGCCAGAGGAAGCAAAAAAATCTCTAAGACGTCTGACAAGTAAAAAAAATCAGGACTTTGATCTAGATGCTACTGTTGCTATGATGGTGCATACAAATGCTATTGAGGTTGACATGAGAGATGGTACAAGCTATTTCGATTTAATGCGGGGTACCAATCTCCGTAGAACTGAAATTGTTTGTGCTTCTTATGGAGTTCAAGTCGCTGTTGGATCAACGCTTCAATCTTACTCTTCATACTTTTATGAAAGAGCTGGATTAACAAATGATACCGCTTTTAAATTATCAATTGTGCAGTATTGCTGTGGTATTGTGGGTACTGTGACTTCATGGTTTTTGTCCTCTAAATTGTTGGGAAGACGAAGCCTTTATTTGTATGGCTCCATCATTTTGACAATCACTTTATTTATTATTGGATTTCTTTCGTTAGGTGACTCCTCTAATGCTGATTTTGGTAAGGCCATCGGTTCGTTTTTAGTCATAAACACGTTTATTTATGACATGACTGTTGGAGCTTGTGCTTATTCAATTGCACCAGAGGTTTCTTCAAGTAAGCTTAGAACAAAAAGTGTCGTTGCTGCAAGAAATACATACAACATCCTGGCCATTGTTGCAAATGTGCTAATACCATATCAAATAAATCCAACTGCATGGAATTGGGGTGCTAAATTGGGATTCTTTTGGGGTGGTATTTCAGTTATCTGCTGTGTATGGATATTTTTTAGATTTCCAGAAGTTAAAGGAAGAACATTTGCCGAAATTGATGTTTTGTTTGAACAAAAGGTTTCAGCTAGAAAGTTCAAAGCTACAAAAATTGATCCATTTGAGGTTCACAAAAAAACTATTAACAATGAAATTCCTTCAAGCTGGTAAACACTATAATGATTTTTGAAATTCTATTTTAATATGCTAACATTACGTGATGTATCAACTTTGAGATATAATTTTTTATTTTGACCTATACATTTCTATAAGTGAAATGCTTTGGAGCTGTCGTGGTTGTGCAAAAAAAGCCTGAAATGTGTTTGCTATATTTATAAAGTGTAGTTATGAATTCATATTATTATTCCATCATTATTGACTAGACATACCCCTAAAAATATTTAAGCTCTCCATGTCAAATCCTTTTACTTTTAAGCATTAGCACTACTGAAAATAAACAAAAACATACCTCAAATGAGATTAATCAGTAAACAAGAAAATTTTACTTCATTCAAGTTTGGTCTAGTACTGAAATATGAAGTGAGTAGCGCAAAAACACAAAATCTGAAATAGATGAACATCAATCTTTCCGCGCCATGTTATATTATTTGAATTGACCAGCAGCAATGGCTTTGGCAGGAATTTAAGCACGATAACATTATTCACATAAAAAACATGAAAAGGCTATCATGATTGAAACCTGTTCTTGATGACTTCTGCATGACAGACGCTTTACTAGAACATAGTCATAAAGAGGTCAAAAAAATTTATTGAAGCGGCTTATGTAGCTCCAAAATAGCTTGCAAAAATTATTGATATGATATTGTACCAGTAGGTCTAGAACTATAATAGTTAATCAGTAGTGGATCTTCTACTGAATAAAAATATGCTTATGGTCCATGTCGGCTTACTTCAACTATTTTGAAGATTTCAATTGTGAAGTCAATTTCTAGTGCTTTATTTTGAGGGAAAAGCTGGATTTTAATGTATGGTCTCAGAATTGGTAGATTCTGGGGTAAGATGAAGTAGTAAAATTATGTCTCTGATTGGGGTCTTTACCAACAGAGGGGTAGTTATGCCGACGTTAATCTGTTGGTAGCTGCCGCAAAACCTTATCTTGGAATTTTGGCAGATCTTATCTGATCCAGATCTTATCGCCGTTATCAGCAGCTGTAGCTAAAAATTAAGCCCAATGACCAGATCTCGATCTGTGAACTTTAGTTAAGTAAGATCAAATGTTTCACAAGTAGAATTTAACGCTTAAAAGTTGATACCATTACATGAATAGCTATAACATGATTTCACTTTAGAAATGCCAACAGAGGCTCAAAATTTAAACTTTCCAGCCTGTTCTGGTACCAAGTCAATCAACTTTCCAGTTTCCAGACCACTTAAGACGTTTTTGAGGGTCGTTAGCTCCATTTCCCTTCTGGTCTCTACAGTATGGGTTCCAATATGTGGTAGCAGTAAAACATTTTCGTTTGCGACTAACTTAGGATGAATCTCTGGCTCTCGCTCAAAAGAGTCCAATCCAACGGTCGACACCTTGCCAGATTCGAGAGCCTGGACCAAGTCTTCTTCATTTATAAGTCCTCCTCTGCCAGTGTTAACAAGTACGACACCATCTTTGCACTTGGCGATACTTTCTTTGTTGATAATGTGCTTTGTGTTTTCGTTTAATGGAACATGAAGTGATATAATGTCAGACCTGGCAAGAAGCTCGTTCAAAGACGAAACGTACTTGGCACGGCCTTCTAGCTCACTACTAAGCTTGTTTCGACTATAGTAAATAACATTCTTAACACCAATTGCAAGGGCTTTATCCCTAACAACGCGGCCAATTCCTCCAAGTCCAAGAATTCCCAGTGTCTTATTTTGTGGCTCGTGTGCCTCGGGGGTATTATACCACCAGTTTCCTCGGCGCAACTCATTAGAAAGTCTGTTAAAATTCCTCATAGCTCCGATCATCAAATAAATGGCTGTATCTGAAGTTGCTTGGTCGACTGCTCTGGGAACATTGGAAAGCTGGATTCCTCGTTTGGTCAAAGCATCTACTTCAACAAGGTCATAACCGGCGCCCTTGTGACAGATAAACTTAAGAGATTTGGGTAGATATTGTGCTACCTCCTCATCCAAACGATCAATGTCATGTAGACCTTCTACAGTTGAAAATATACCAACAATATTACTATACTTTCCTTGTAGATCTTTAATAAAAGCCTCTCTGTCAGTTGTATTAGACTCAAAGACCTTTACTCTAGAATTAAGTTCCTTGATTTCTGTGTCGCAGTGACGAAAAATTCCAAGAAGTAAAACCGACATTGTTGGTGGGGCTTATGGTCAAATGTTATTTAAGTATGGGGTATCTCCTTTTTAAAAGTATTTATAAAAAAAGATGCCGGTAGCCTTTTTGATAAATAAAAAAATTTGTTCCCCCACCATCCCACTGCTTTGCATTATTGGGATACCCCCAACTACGATCTTGTGGTTTTTTATGTCGATCCCTGAATCGTCTCCCCCACAGATTTACCCCGCATATTTCCCCGCATATTAAATACCGATCATCTGACTGAGCTTCCTGACATGTTAAATTCTGATATTGTATACCTTACACACTTGAACTGAGTTACATTCGTACAACCTCCAGAGCTTACAATAAGTTAAAAGTGACTAAAAAGATATGTTGTAATTTTTTTTGATTGTATGACTCTTGTGACTATTTAATTTTCAATTTATAGCAGCAGAGAAGTTACTTGGTAGCAAGTCCAGAAGTACCTATTACTTGGATCAGTCTTTGAGCTTCATGCTTAAACTCTTGAATACTTTTTTCTATCAGTGCAGAGACCTCTGACTTTTCAGTTGCACCTCCCCAGACAGCCAAATATGGCAGCAGCATATCACGATTCAAGTTAATTTTACGTATTCCCAATTTTATAGTCTCTTTAATTAAAACTGGATCCACTGGATTAACACCGTGTAAAACAAGCTTTGTATCTCCAGTCTTTTCTAAAGCCTCATGAATCTGCTTCAATCGGTTCAATTGCCAAAATTTTGCCGCTCCACCTGGAGGATAAACACCATGCACATTTCCAAACGAAGGGGCAAGATACTGTACACCAGTTTTTTTTACAAACGACGCAACAGTCGCAGGATCTGAGTACAATGCCTTAATTTCATCTACTGATGGAGCACCATCTTCACTTCCTTGAATTCGTCCCAACTCAGCTTCGATAGTAATATTTTTACTTTTGGCAATTTGCACCACTTCAGAAACAAACCTTATACTATCTTCTTCCTCTACTTCGTCAGTTGAAGCATCAACCATGATAGAATCAAAAGGTAAATTTAGTGCATGATAAACATCTTCTCTTTTTGTACAGTGATCAAGGTGCAGTGAAATAGGAACGGAAGCGTGGTGAACAAGATCAGCTGCAAATCTTACAAAAGCATCTCCTTGAAATCGCATAGACCAAGGAAATATTTCAATGATTGCAGGGGAATTCTCTTCCTCGGCTGCTTTTATAGATGCAGCTATACCATCAGCATTGTAACTAAAATATTAGATTTATTAAAACTCCAAGAAGTCCCAAAAAACGTACCAGTTGAAAGCTATAACGGCATATCCACCTTTATTCGCTTCATGAAGAATTTTCCAAGTGCGATTGCTGTCTGGGTATGACATTATATAACGGTTTCACCTATAATTTCCAAATTCAAAATACTAAATGGAAACTTTAAGAGCCCGCTACAATGTTTTATACTGTCACTAAATAACCACAAGGTGTATCCCCACAATGATAGTTGGGGGCGGACCCAAGAACACAGTGTCCGTCAATTAAATTTTGGCATTAAATCCAATATAGGTATGATAAAGACCCGTTTGTTGATGCATACGTCTTGTATATTTAACGGGTTGTTATAACATATAGAAGAATAGTTTTCAAACATTAGCTGGCTAAAAGGTGTACACTCATCTTAAATTTTAAGCAATTTTTTTGTATTTATGAATTTTTGCAACACAAAATGTTTTATACATTTCAATTAGTTAACGTTATATAGCTGAAAAAGGGCTAAATTTACCAAGTAAAGCTGGTATTTTCTAAGTATATATCTTTACAAAATAGCCAATGCCCCTTTGGCGGCAATAGTCGCCTCTAAAATCCGATTTTCATTAAAAAAAAGGATTCTGCCAGGATCTGTAAAAACAAAATTGGCTACTCCTTCAGGAATCAAGAACTTACCAATAAGTACTCCATTGGGATTCCATACATGAACACCGTCTGAGCAGCCCGAGTAGACATTTCCATTGGTGTCTACTTTAATTCCATCAGGAGCTGCGGAATCGGCAAATGCAAAAAGTCGCTTGTTTACTGCAATATAAGGGCGACCTGCTGAGCTAGAACTCGAAGATTGGATCAAATCAAACGCGTATATAGTTCCTTCAGCATCATCAACAACACCGCCCACCCCAGTAAATGCCCTTGTTTGTGTGACATACAATATTTTGTAGTCGGGGGAAAATGCAATCCCGTTTGGATTGCTAATACCATCAACTACTACTCTCAAAACCCCATTGTTAGGGTTATAAGAATAAACCTGATTAGGAAGCTTTTTGAAATCCCTCAAACCTTGCAGTTCGGCATAGTCAGGATCTGTGAACCAGATACTTCCGTCTAACGGGAGTACTACCACATCATTTGGTGCATTAAAAGGACGTCCGTGAAAATTATTGAGAATAACAGTACTTTTGTACGGCGGTTCTACCTCAAGAAACACTAATGCCCCTGAGATCTCACCAACTCCTTGCTGACAAAATAAGGCACCCCCATTATAATTTGTACCGCCGTTACCTTCAAGAATATCTGGCGACGGCTTTATTACCTCCCATTTATAATTGATTCCCGGAGTCTCCGGAATTTTGATCTTTGAGATGGTGATCTCTTTTCTTTCTTGATTTGGATTTGATTTGAACTGATTTGAAGTGAAAAATACCTCACGAGTACGAGGAATCCATACCCCTGCTTCGTGTGCAAACGGAAATTTGTCTTCCTGAGCAACCACTCTGAGCTGGGGACTTTTTCCAATCACTTCTAAAAATTCAGGATGAAAGATAACAAAAGGCTTGTTAGCCAAATTGGTTATCTTGTTAATAGTCAGGTTTAGAGCACCACTTTCTGTTTCGGTCCACTCGGCGCCAGCTCCTCGCGTTGGATTAGATACCACAGCAATCTTACGCGGATCCACTTCTTGAACGTTTGAGGCCATGGTGATGAATTCTTTATGAAATTCAAATGATTAAGAGTGACAAAATAACCCCGTTTCTGCTGGGTGCAATATATAACCTTCTGTTTATATGAAGAGGAGATGAATCATGCCTCTGTCGTCATGTGTGCAAATTGGGGTGAAATATTTCAGTTAATGGCGCACATTGCAATTGGAGTAATGCAAGCAATAATTTAATTTGTGGGGGCCGAATAAGAAAATAAAATATTTCTAGTTGGGGGTACAAAGGGATTTGGGGGCGTCACTTAAAGCTCTATCACAAATTCTGGGGTAAGATCGTGATCGGCGGATTTAATCTCTCATAAAATGTCGAGGCAGTTTTCATGCGGGGTAGATACGAAGAGCTGGGGACGCAAGAAAAGTACTTAAAGCAAATTCCACGGTTTGACTGAGTTCAAGAGCTCAAAGATTCAATTATGTATTTACTGCCATTTTATAGGAAAACTTTGAGCGGAGCTCTTGGGCTTCGTGGGAAAACACTGCTTAATGTTACTGCTGTTTTGAGTGGCCTCGGTTTCATGCTTGTTGGTTATGACAATGGGCTTATGGGCGGTTACATCAACGGCGACCCTTTTAAGCGTACATTCAATGATCCTCCCTCGCAGATTGTTAGTACCATTGTGGCTATATACGAAGTTGGTGGTTTTATAGGAGCAATGATTACTTCTTTTACTGGTGAAATAATCGGACGAAGACAAAGTATAGGTGCCGGAACAATATTTTTAATTATCGGTGCTATACTGCAAGCTTCTTCTTTCACAATAGCCCAGTTGATTGTGGGCCGAATTTTTGCTGGTTGTGGTGTTGGATTTCTTCAATCGAGTATCCCCAGTTTACAGTCTGAAGTTTCTCCCATGAAACACAGAGGTATATATGCGGCTGTTTACCTTTCCTTTTTAAATCTCGGTATAGTACTCTCATACTGGATTAACTTTGGCTTATCCTATAACGAGTCCGACTTTGCGTGGAGATTCCCAACCGCATTTCAGCTTGTGTTTGTTATTGCCATTCTCTTGCTTAGTGTTGTTATTCCTGAATCACCAAGATGGCTGGTCTTACATGATAGAACTGAAGATGCTATTGAGGTTATTTCTACTCTTCAGAATACCGAGCGAGATGATCCTGTGGTTTTGGAATTGATTGGTGATATTGAAGAGGCGTGTATAATGGAAAAGATTCTTGGATCTGGTTCATGGTCAGACTTTTTCCGCCAGGATGCTGTGCAGTCTCGACGAAGACTGTGGACTGCTTGCATTGTCCAAATTTTTCAGCAGCTGACGGGTAACAACGCTATCCTTTACTATGCAACAAGTTTGTTTCAAACTTCAATCGGATTTTCACCAAGAATGTCCAGTCTTATGTCTGGAATCTTGAACACTTGGTTTTTTGTTTTTTCCTTTGTGCCGTGGTTTTTAATTGACCGAGTTGGTCGTAAACCATTGTTTTTCATTGGTACTTTTGGACAGATGACGGCAATGATTATTCAAACTGGTATGATCTACAAGGTCGAACAGCCTGATAGCAGTAAGGCTTATGCTATTATTGCTGCTATCATGCTGTTTGTGTATCTGGCTTCATTTACCTTTGGTATGCAGTCTACAGTTTGGGTATACCCGACAGAAGTTCTTCCTCTTCGATTGAGAGCAAAGGGTACTGCAGTTTCTACGGCTTCTAATTGGATATTCAATTTCCTGGTTGTTGAAATAACTCCTCCTGCTATTGAAAACATTGGATGGAAAACCTATATCATTTTTTCTATTTTTAATGCTATTTTTCTTCCTATTATCTATTTTTATTTCAAGGAGACCAAAGGCCTCTCTCTTGAATCTGTCGATCTTTTATTTGCTTCCGAAGAAGCACTCAATGCTCATAATGAAGCTGTCAGCGAGGTTCATGACAGAGAGAAACAAATATCAGCTCATTTGGAAGATTCAGAAGTAGTAGGTTAAATAACAGCTATATTTGATCAAAATATTAAAATTTTTGGTAGCTCATAGTCTCATTACTTTTAATTTGTTAAATCATTCATTATAGCGTTATCAATAAATACTTAGTAATTTATCCGACTTGAACCAAACGATACGAAAAATCCGAGCTTAGATCACTTTCGGTGACATCACTCCATCCTAGACTTCGTTTCACACAGAGATCCATCATTATTTGACATTCGTCAATTAAACACCAGTGTCGGTCACCTAGGACAACATTTATCCACTTTAGTAGCCCGACGGTGTTATTTCTGTTGGGAAACCTATCTAAATCCTCCGGGCAATTGACAATAGCTGATCTCAATAGAAAATTACGACCTGTTTCAGCGGCAATTGCCCACTCATAGTCATTGCGAGGATTCCCTTTATAGCTATCAGCATTAGTAATTACCTTAGATTCAGGGCCATCCAAACAGTACACATATGCCCAATACACTAGTGTACAGTAGGATATTATCATTGCATCATGTACGTTGACATCTCGCGCAGCTGAGTAGTTAGATATGTTGTCTCCAGAAACCAGTGCATCATAAAGCGCCTTCAAGGCGTGAAAAGCTGCCGTTCTTGCTGCTGGTAACTTCACCCACTCTCTAATGTACTTTTCTGAAGATACATAGTCTTCTTTGAGAGTAGTAAGACCCAAGATAGCACAGTCCCCGCAATATACTCTAAGCTCATACCGAGACACTCTCAAAGTAACGTGTGCCATATGATAACTAAGTAGTGAAACTAAAGCAGCGTTATTTTTAGGACCGTTTCTCTGAATGTTCAGAAGCCAAAAATCGTGCGCTCCACTGATAGTCGGTGCCCAGAGCTCCACGTCTGTAGAGCTTGATGAAGATGTTGCCGATGAAGATCTACCTCTCACAAAACCAGATTGAAAGTCCTGCTCTTCCATTCCAGTGGATATTGCCATGAGACCACTCAACAGTGCCAAGTTACCAATACCGTTTGTTTTAACGGGCTGTTTATTCAAAATTCTTTTTAGTCCCATCAGAAAGGGTAATCGTGACTCAGTGTTATCCTCCATGCCACGAACATCAAATGAGTTCCAGACCGTGTCGTCACACGGCAAACAAAGCCGCATTTCATGCGGATGAAGTAGCTGGCCATGTCCAAACAAGTGCGAATGCCACACATCCAAAATAAATGCCATAAATACAGCTCTTTTGATAGACTCTGCTTGAATCCATCTTGACCAAGAGCTACTGTCAACGTCCAAGGCATCTGGCATTGCAACTGGTGGGTTGCGCAGAGTTGCTCCGCGGCGTATCAGCTGTATAAGAGCACCGTGGTGAATGTGAGACCGTTCGTGTAATTGTCGTGACTTTGTCATGGCTTTCTCAAACGTTTCCAAAAGCAGTAAGCATTGTAAAACCCATACTCTAGTGGGAGGATGAAACTCTTTGCAGCTGAAGATAATCCATCTCAAAGGAGTAGCAATATCATGCATAAATTCCGTAGAAGCACCGCCATAAAATGCGCCAATAAGCACAACACTAAGTACAAGTGGAGCTGGAGTAGTTTCCACGTCAAAGGAAGGTCGATGTAAAATGGGATACTGTGAATGAAAGTTCTCCCAATACTGATTGATGTAAAGTTCTAAATGACTGGTGTCAAATTTGCTGTGTGCTTCAAGCTGGGGTAAAAGTGTCAGCAACTCCCTTTGTTTGGATTCAGAAACTGCCACGTTTAAAGAAAAATTAGGAGGCGACAGAATGTTCGATATTCGGTCTTCATTTTCAAATGAAAACAAATCACTGTTAAACAGTAAGTCGGTGTCTGTAGCTCCACCAGTATCAGCACCAAATAGTGGTTGAGAAAACAGCCATTCTGTGAGATCATTTGGCTTTGATGTAGTTGGTTTGGGAAGCTGTGGGGTTATAGAAAAATTCTCATAGTTGTCTAAATGATGAAATTCAGCAAGAATCATATCATCCTTTTCACTGATGTTTTCAATAGAACTATTTAAAGGTCCATTTACTCCATCCAGTTGTTCAGTATTTTCAAATAAATTATTTCCGGTATTATCTGTATTTTTTTGGCTTGTCCCCTGTTGTTCCAGCTGTTCAATTGTCTCTTGAATACTGTTCTCTGGAATCCGATGGAACCTCCTCACATGACGAAAAAAAAGATCCTTTCGCACAAATGTCCTATCGCATTTTGGACAACGATAAAGAACCTTTGGAAAATCTAAATTGGTTAGCAAGATAAAAAAACATTGGGGGTAGATGTGGGGAATGAAGAAACAAACTCCCAATATTTACCAAACAAGAGCGGGGGGTTTAAAACACTTACGATTCAGTTTATGCCGTGTCAAATGTTCCAGCCTGGTGAATCTTTTATTGCAACCCTGATAATCACATAAAAAGGCCTTTGCAAGCCCTTTTCGAGACTTAGTTTTTGACTTTGTTTCCTCATTCATGGGTTTTTGAGTTGATGAAAAATGCTGTAAATGATTCCAATGCGGGGAAGGGACACTAGCGCAGGCAGATCTATCATCTTAAATTTGGGAAGTTGCCGCAGGCTTTTGAGCTCATTCTCTAAAATCTTTGACCGCTTACTAATCGATTTTGCTTGCCTGCTCCAGCAAGATTTAGCTGTCCGTAAGTAAGACATTCTACCCCACGTGTAGTTCATACCCACAGAAGCATATGCCTAATTAGGTGGGGTCGTATATGGTACATAGCCGATCATTATGCTTACCGAAGTACTTTAAAAATGTCCACTTAGTCATAGTATACAT
This sequence comes from Groenewaldozyma auringiensis, assembly GCA_030574195.1. Lineage (NCBI taxonomy): Eukaryota > Fungi > Ascomycota > Dipodascomycetes > Dipodascales > Trichomonascaceae > Groenewaldozyma > Groenewaldozyma auringiensis. The sequence continues at coordinate 70,289 of JAJMEP010000058.1, forward strand.
CACTGTGACAAAAAATTCCCAGTCAAAAGTTCGATCGCTGAAAAAACTTGTGACAAATGCTGTAGACTTTAGAGCAATTCTGTTGGAGGTACCAAGAAAGCCTTAGCAAGTGCTTTAAAAAGGGCTAAAGTAGTTGAACAAAGAAAAAACAATATGATATTCTTATTATAGAGTATGCCCTTCCTAGTGTAGTTTTAAAGAGCGGCCGTAGACCGCGAACGAAATTTCTGGAGTTTTAAGAGTGAAAAGTCAATTTCTAGTATGGTATCTGGTATAAAAAGCTGGAGATATACATTTGTATATATATTGCGAGTACGAATTTAAAGTTTGGGGTGGTGGCAGAAAAGTTAGGCAAGGCGGAGTGTACACGGTACTGAGCTAGGCCCAGAATCAGCCCAGAGTGAGACAAATTAAAGTTCCGGGGTTTGGCGTAGAAACAAGGTTTGTTTCATTTTGGTGGTATTTTGAAACATTACTGTGGACTTCCAGAGAACGGCTAGGTCGCGACCCACATATACGGTAGTACATCTGAGTCTGACCGCAAAAATTGGAGGTAATTTGGAACACGGGCGGCAGGTACCTTTATATACAAAATCAATGTGGTGGTATATCTGAGTCTTACCGCAAAAAAATAGTGGGCGGTCGATTCGCAGTAAATGTGAGCACGAAAAACTCAAAATATAGGTGAGCTGTATATTCACAGTAAATATGAGCACAGAAAAGCCGAATTTTGGTGGTAAGTCAGGTGCACACTCGATCCACGGCAAGTTGGGAAAAAACCCCGACTGTTTGTTGAGATAATTTCTGTGGAGATTATTATGTAAATGGGTCAAAATATTGAGATGATTATAACTCGTAAATGGTAACATTCATGACTATTGTTTTTGGCCAGGTGGTTGATCTATAGCTATTGAATATATGCTACAAGTTTCAGATTTGTGAAATATCAATTGCGGGTGTTAGAGCAGATGTTTATAATTCTGTTCATATTTTATGATTTTCACTTAGTAACTGTATGATTCAACCCTGTATTTGCCACCAATACTGATTTTTTTTATTTCTAAAACATGGAACAACAAAACCAACCAACGTATCATATAGAAAACGGCCCATTTGATGGGATTGATGATGCGAAAATGGGGGTTGCCATAATGAATTGTTGAGTTAATTGTGATCAAAGTCAGGTCACGTGTTTAGACAGATTTAGGCGATAAGTAGAGAAATAAATGAATCCACGAATTTGCGGCCACCAGGCAATATTTCTGACTACTTTGAACAGTGTTAGAATCTCCTGGGCTCAATTAATAGTATGAAACCAGCAAAAGTGGTTTATCTGGCCAAAATGAAAGAATTGAAGGAGGCATAAGTTGAACAAGTCACGTGAAAGTCGGGGTAGATATGGGCAAGTTATGCGAAGCGGAGAAATTGAGTTTACGGGTGCATAAAACCGTTGAAAGCTTAAACAAGCGAAGGTCGAAACAAGGTTCAGAGGAATGTGGAGGAACATGGGGAAGCTGGGGGAAACGCGGAAATAGAGTTTGTTCAAGCGAAAGTCAAAACAAGGTTCAGATAGATGTGGAGAAACTTGGAGAAACGCGGAAATAAAGTTTAAGCGAAATGCTTCCATTTAAATTTGAATTTAGGTTTGAAAAAGTTAAATTAGCGAAGTACAAACAAGGTTCAGAAAATGGAAGAGATAGAGTTCTGTAGCTCCAGATGACTTATAAGTTATTGGTTGTGGGTATACCGAAATCTTCCCCATGTACTCAGGAAGTCAAAATTTGAATTACTATGGTCACAAAAGAAGGCTTCTGAAGCCCAATTTTTCATTTAGGGTTTTTAAAACTCGGTCAAGCCGCAACTTTTTGGGTGCGAGTGGCGTGATTTTCCAAGAAACAAGGTTAAGGTTCAAGAAAGGTACTCGAGTTTTTGCGGGGGGATAAGGCGAAAAGAAAGGGGTACCGTTTTTGAAACACGGGCTGGGGTCCAGGAATAGAGTTCTGCAATAGAGTTTTGCAATAGAGTTTTGCAGCCATCTGGTAACTATATAAAGAGCAGATTTCCTCCGGTTTTCGAAAAACATTTCTGTTCTCAAACCATTTCATCTGGGTCGGGGTTAAAAAAATAGATACCCCCCCCCTTCCTATCTTTTTTTTTCTTGTTCTCTTAACGTTTATGGGTGATGATGGTAACTAGATAATATAGCTAATGACCCTGGTTTTAACCGAGGTGTGGATGTAAATAGTATTAGTATTAGTGTGATGTTGACAGGTTCCAGCAAGTTCAGTGAGCAAGAGATGACACCGTTCTAACAATATGCAGCCGAGTCAGTGTCAAAACAGTGGTAACAGCACAGGTAAATGGTCAATTGCATCAATGGTACAAGGTTTGCGGCTTTTAACAGATTCTAGAGCAATTTACAAGTGTGGCAAAGGCTGTGGTACACAGGATTTATGAACCTACTAAGGCGAAAGTCAAAAATACAGGTAAGTGATGAATTGTTAGTATTGTAAATTTTGTGGCTTCTAACAACAGTATCAAGGAGCAATAATAATGCAACCGTGGCAAAAGAACACTGTATGACACAGGTAAGTAGGCACATCTGAAATATACCATGAAGAAATCTATACTAACATGACAAAGATTCACGAGTGATTGTCACAATTTTTGCGGGGTCTAACAGTTCAAGGAGCAATAATAGTAGTGATCATGACAAGACCACAGTCAACACACTAGTGATTTTGAAACTACTACACAAACTACTCACTGGCCAACGATGCTGTTAATTGAACAGTTGCGAATAGTGTTGATGACTACTGCTAACAAATCTGGGGAGCTATATTCTTGTGATTGTTGCAAGAAAACACCGTGTAACACTGACAAGTGAACAGATATACAGTACCAGTACATACAGGTTGAAGGTTAGCATTTGAAACAAGAACCGAATAAAACACCAATGCAATCTGAACACTAGAATTATTTTTTCAGATATATAATACTATGTAACAAAAAGGAGTAGTGCGTATACGTATATATAGTGATAGACTGGTTAGAGGGATCAAGAAATACATCTGTGTGTGTGTGTAGGTAAATAAAGTTTCTGAGGGCAGCCATATTGAGTTTGGAAGTGGGGTAGGATTGGTACGAGATATTAAGTTTTGGGCGTGTTGAGGTCTCGATCGCAGCCAAGTCAAGTTTCAGGATGGCACGAATTAAAAGTTCACAGAGCAACACAGTGAAAATTTATCACACAGAGTTTGGGTCGGTGTGCGCAGTGGTAAAATAAGGTTTGCTTGGCCACCAGAGAGCAACAACCTCGATTCGTTCGAGGTGGTAAGTTTTGGGCGCATAATAAGGTTACGGTCACAGCCAACTCAAGTTACAAGTACCGAATTAAAGTTAAAATAAGGTTCGGTGGACTTCCAGGGAAAAACAGCACCGCAGCCAGATAGTTTACAGTGCTAGTTACTAAGTTTTGGGCGCATAGTAGGGTTACAAGTAAGAATTGGCCGAGTTTATATTTTGCTGGAACAAATTTAAGGTTATTGTGATGTGGCAGGAAAGTTTGAGCAAGGCGGGTCGTGTATGGTACCAACCTAGCTCAGAGTGAGACCTGAGTGAAACCTGAGTGAGACCTGAGTGAAACCTGAGTGAAACCATAAGTGGGACCTTCCAGAGGACTTCCAGAGGACTTCCAGAGGACTTCCAGAGGACTTCCAGAGGACTTCCAGAGGACTTCCAGAGGACTTCCAGAGGACTTCCAGAGGACTTCCAGAGGACTTCCAGAGGACTTCCAGAGGACTTCCAGAGGACTTCCAGAGGACTTCCAG
>JAJMEP010000059.1:0-67710 GCA_030574195.1 Groenewaldozyma auringiensis
CAGGATATTCTGCAAGCAGTAGCATAATCAGTGCCCAACTTGTTTGAACAGCCTGCGACGATTCATGGCGTACATACGTGTGTATTTCGCATGACCTAAAATCCTCTGCCCAGCCACCATCAAACTCTTGTCGTTTGACAATAAACTCACAGGCCTTGCGGATAACCGCCGAGTTCGCGTAGTTGTACCCTTGTGTCGACAATGCTTCTACTGCAAACATCCCCGCATACGTGTAGCATACACCCCATGATCCATACCAGCTTCCATCAGGTTCCTGGTGATCAGTGATGTATGTCAATGCATTTGAAATGGTCTCGTCGATTTCTTTTGACCGGTAATCGTAGTACTTACGGAAATATGTCAGCCCAAGTACTGAAGAGTCTGTGCACTCAACGTAGGGGTACTCAATCATGATGTTACCAAACACTTCTGCAGGGTTAAGAAGTTCAAGGAATTCCGGTCCTTTAATTCTTTCGTAGGTAGCAAACGAACCAAAATGGAAATCACCGGTGTTTTGTATGCTTAACAGAATATCCACAGCTTCACGCATACGTGACTCTGGAAACTCGCTTTTCAAGAACTCAAACCCTGGTACATTTTGAATCATGATTAATGCCTTGAGTGCTTCTGCCGTACAGTCGCTTACCGTGAACCCTTGGATCTTGGTTGAAAACGGAAAAGCACCTTTCCGTTTGTCTCTGAAACTTCCCTCCACACAGTCATCAGTGAATTGCGAAACAACCAAAAACCTGTAAGCACGAACAATCGTATCTTTGAATTCTGGTACTGTAGCCAATCCGGCTACAACACAATACTGTAATGCAAAAGCGACATCCCATACTTGGACCCCGTTCGTACCGCACATGAACATCCCCTCAGGAGTCATATACAGGAAATCGGGCCATCTAAACAAAAACCGTTCAAATAATGGTGAATCCCTTCCAAGCTCCTGGAACACAACTATAGCATTCAGTGCGTTGCTTACCGGTGCAATGGCCAGATGATCCGTGTTTTCAAGATCTTTTAAAATTAAATCTAAAACAAGCTTGTTCACACGGTTCAACGCCCATTTAGGACGCCAGTTCTCGTAAACCATTAGAACCTCGTTACAGATGTCCAGAAATTTACTATGCGGATAGTAAAGGTCTACACCACATACCGTATTGCGATGTTTCGAGAAATCAATCTTGTCAAAGTCCTTGACATAGATTTCGCCACGGATCTCCTCCAGCAATGGAGTGAGTTTCATAGTAGTTTTATTAGCTGATAAGTACCCCAATGGTAAATATATCGCTCGAGTGTGCACCCACCATCGCGCAGGATGGATTGGAACCGAGTATGGCAACGCCCATAGCTCAGGTGGTGCCGGGTTAACACCTTCCCATTTGTACAAGTTCAAAACCGACAGGTATGCCTTCCCCCAGTGAGGTACTCCTATAGCTCCACCTAAATGATGCAGCGTCTTGCGGGCTTTCACTAATGCTGGATGGTCAGCTTCCATGCCGAGGATACGCAAGATAACGTAGTTGATGGTTGTACCGAACGCTGTACTTTTATCGTATGTATGCAATCCCCAGCCGCCATCCACGGGGTGCGCACGATTGACAATGTACCTGCACATTTCAATTCTCTCAGGCTCGCTAAAGGGGATACCGCAGAAGTACTTGCACACGACCAGACCGATCACCATGAACATAGGTCCGCCGTACTGGCAAGGGAATATCCCGCTTGCCTTGTCCTGAGTTGCCGCAAGAAATCCAAACGCTTTCCTTGCAGCCGCATACGCTGGTGTAGCTTCTGAGACCTCTTTCTCGTCAGGGAAAGACTCGAATGGCTTATAGGTGTCCTGTTCCAGCTGAAAGCTGGTGAAATTCGTCCGCTCAATTGTCGAGTCTTCGTCCACGTAGACCCAATTCTGTTTGCCATACTTGTCGGTTACAAGTCGCCAGCGACTAAGGTCCGTCCTCGGCATACCGTACCGTTCAGACGGATACGACATGGTGCAATTGTCTTTAACGAAAGTGTTGTACAATTGGTATTTACAAAGTGGGATGATTTAACCTGGGTACAGATCTAGTTAAGGTGTCTCGAGGGTAATTTATACGCGTACGTAATAATTTGAGTTTGGAGATCAGATTAGTAGTAGTACAGGTTAAGTTTTTTTTGCGTGGTTTCTCTCGGTGAAAAAAAAAAAAAAAAAAGATTAAAATATAACTTCATATACAATAAATATATCCATCTCTACATAGAATTCCATTAAAGAACCCACTCCTGTCTTTGGGTCTATTACAATTCAGTCATTTAGTAGTTCTGATATTCCCCTTTGTTTCCGGTTTTGTGTCTTTTACCAAGGTTTGGCTTCTTGTTGAGTGGGCAGCAGTGAAAATCGTTTCTTCAAAGTAACTCGTTGTCTAGAATACTTGTCATCTGGAGAGAACCGTGCTGGATGTGCAGACTTGGTGATTTCACCGGTCTCGGTGACCTTCTTGAGAGTGTAGACTCGCTTGCCCTCGTCGTTCAAAGTGTACATTAAATGCATGGTGGTTGTTGATTGTTCAAAGTGATTTAAGGAAAGAATCAAAAAATGTTTAAAATTTTCTCCAACAAGTGTAGTAGTAGTAGTTTGTTACTACTGCTCCAAGGCCAAAAAAATTATAACCGGACAACCAAACTTTAATCGATTCATTTCATCACCATAATAAATACACCACTGATAAGCATCACGTGATGTAGATAATGAGTAAGAAAAATATCAACCACCTTATTTAATGCATTTTTTTCCAAATAAACGGGGAGAAAATAATAAAAATAATAAAAATAATAAAAATAATAAAAAATAATAAAAATAATAATAATAGCCAACCTGGCAAGTCAATAGAAAATGACTTATTCATAGTTCATAGTATGAACGGGACAAGCTCCTGCTCCTTTACGAAGGAACCAATCCAAAATGCATTTCTCGTGATAAACACAAAGACATTCAAGTCTTCCAACTCTATCACCAGGGTTAAACTCTTCAAAGCATATAAGACACTCTCCAAGACTCTGACACTCGTGTTCAGTCAGCTGGCTTATAATCATTCTATTGGGTCGCCGTTCACTTCTAGCCTTTTCTCGGTTTAAACAATCATTGACATGCGCTTCCTGAGCTGTATCGTCCAGCTTCAAAAGGTTTCGTCCACATATAGGACAATTATGTTTATCCTCCTCTCTATCAATGCCCACATTCTGAATGAGCGTGTCTTCGTCAACGTATGGTCGATACGAGCCATTGCTGTCTCCGGATGCGACAGAACCTCTTGATTCACGGTCGGTTCTTGTTCTGTTTGAGGCACTGCTGCCCCCTGAACTGTCAGATGTGCCTTGCTGTCTTCTACCCGCCTCTCCTCTTCCGCCAACATACCTGCTGCCTCTGAGTGCGGCACGTATCATTTCAAGCTCTTCCATGCACTCGTCGCATGTGCGGTGCGGAACATGAGGAGACTCCAGGAAAATCTGACTGGGAGGCGAAACCACATATGTGGTGGGAAGATATGTCGACCTTGATGTGGAACAGTTGCCACAGACAACTCTACCGCACTTACGACAGTGATGACGGCGAAAGAAAATAGAGAATTGGTTATGACAAATGCAGCACTCTTTTGCTCCCTCGTCTGATTCCCAAGACGGGACGCCACTTGGGACGCTTATCTGATGGTGAGCAGCCATCACGCAAACCGCAAACAAGCTGGTTTCTACTTTTGAAAAGAAGGGAAGGGAGGGGATTCAAGGATTTGTCTTGGTCAAAACTGGTGTCTTTTTGTAGATAAAGATTAGAGAAGATAGTAGTGGAGGGTTTGTGGATGACCAGCGCTAAGGATAATAATATTACTACAAAAGAGACATATCTAATTAGGTGGGTACTCAATTAAAGCCTAATTAATCACATAAAATGTCGATCACTAAATCTCCGATAAACACCGGCGCCGGCATCTCCAGCGTCTGATATACCAAAGGGTTTACTATCTAGTTGAATATAAAGGTTTTAAAACGGTTTTGATATTAATCTGTTTGATATTAAAAGGTCCATTGTTACTGTTTTGGATACATTAGTAAGAAAATCAGTTATCTTCACTACTATCGCTTTCGTCATCATCTTCAGCAAGATCAGCCATCTCAAGTTCATAGTCATCCATATCTTCAACTGGTTTCTCGACTTCACTCTCGCTTTCGTCATTATCCGCATCACTGCCATTAGCTTGTTCACGGAGACGGGCCTTTTCCAAAGCACGTTTTGTTCGTGATCCCTTGCTAACACTTTCCTCACGTTTACGCTTGACATTTTCTTCCTGTTCTTTTCTACGTTTCTCTCTTAATGCCTGTTTCTGCGCGTGTTTTTTATCCAACTCCTTTTCTTCCTTTTCGGATTTCTTGATTTCTGAATGGTACAAAGTTTTGCCCGTGCAGAGTCCCTCTTCAATTTTACGTAAACGTAAATGAAGTCTTGGTCCGATCTCCACCAATTTGACAGCTCGTTTGCTAGTGTGAGACGATGTAGCCTTTCTGCTTTTGATTGTCTTGGTAGCTTCAAAAGTTGCATCTTCTTCAACTTCAGAGTCACTGGTGAAAGCGGCCGTATCGGGATCAAGTAACAGATCTGAAATTTCTGTTGCATTTCTCAGGTTAGGTAACCCTTTATTCAAATGACGTTTGGATGTCTCGAGTTTCTTTACCGCCCGTGACACATCAACAGCTTTAGTATCAATAGCATAATGTCTGATATCTATATCACCAGTCTTAGGGTCTTTATCCAGCAATAGAACCCGCTTTATGCCCGACACTTTGGTAGCCTGTGGAGAGATCGGTGGGAACATATTCTGAAACATTGAGGTGAGCAATGCCTCTTTGTCAGAAGATTTCTCTGCAGAGAACCCGTTCAATGCAAGTAAAGGAGGATTAATGTACAGCTTTTGCGAAGTTTTGGGTGCTTTTTGGTATTTCTGAACGTCTCGACACAGACTATAACTAGTCACTTGGAAATGCAAAGTAGGACCTCTTGGTGTTCGGCCCACCCGTAAAGTGGTGTTGCCGTTCTTGGAAGTTGAAAACAACATCAAATGACTGACACCTAGCGGACCTGTCATGACAATGAAATCCTTCAACCTGTTGGATTTTCGTTCTCGTAGTCGTGCTGCTGTGTGCGGTTGCATGACGTTACGAAAATCCCGTACTAACTGTGATAATGTGCCTGAAACTTGTCGTTTGCTATCCCCCATCTTCAACACCATTGATCTGGGGACACTTTCAAGCTCGCCTGCCGGCGTTTTGGCGTGTGTTCTCTTCTTTCTGTCTCTGGCCATTTTCAATAAATAACTTTGAAAAATCAAAAGTGAAAAATAATTTTTTTTTACCTGTATAAACGTTAATAATTTTTTTTTTTGCCAAATAAAAAAAAAATCTATCTGATCGGCCATCGATAACGGGACCCGGATTTTGATCTAGAAAAAAAAAATTATTCCACTTTCACAAAATGTCCAAAGACGAGAAAAATTTGAAAAAGAAAGCCGAGAAGGTTGAGAAGCCGGTCGAAACTTCTGAAGATGAAGTTAAAAAGGAAGAACCTACTGAAAAGCTCGACAGTTTTGACAAGCTGGGTCTGATAGATGTACTTGTCGATGCTTGCAAGGCCTTGAAATTTAAAACTCCAACACCTATTCAACAGGAAGCTATCCCATATGCATTACAAGGACGAGACGTCTTGGGGTTTGCTGCCACTGGTAGTGGTAAGACCGCTGCATTTGCATTACCTGTTTTGCAGGCTTTATACGAAAAGCCTAGCCCTCTTTTTTGCTGTGTTCTTGCGCCTACTCGAGAACTTGCCCATCAAACCAGCCAGCAATTCCAAGCATTAGGCAGCGAAATGGGTGTCAGGTGTGCTGTTATTATTGGTGGTGAAGATCATATGCAGCAAAGCATTGCCTTGTCCAAGAAACCTCATGTTATTGTGGCTACTCCCGGTCGACTTTTAGATCACCTTGAAAGAACTAAAGGGTTTAACTTGAGAAACTTGAAATATTTGGTACTAGACGAAGCCGATAGATTATTGGATATGGACTTCAAAGAGCCTATCACGAAGATTTTGAACGTCATCCCTAAAGAGCGAAGAACGTATCTGTTTTCAGCTACACCTTCAAAAGAAGTTGAACAATTACAACGTGCATCATTATCTAACCCTGTGAGAGTTTCAATATCTAACAAGATAACCACTGTGGAGACTCTTTTGGAATATTATGTATTTATACCTTTGAAACATAAGGACGCTACTTTGGTGTACCTTTTGAACGAATTCGCCGGCAAGTCGGTGATTGTGTTTGTTAATACAAAAGACGAGGGAACACGGTTACCTATGCTTTTGGAAAGTCTCAACTTTTCAGCTATTCCTATCAACGGAAACATGTCCCAGGCAGCAAGACTTAGTGCATTGAATAAGTTCAGATCAGGAGCTAAGCAGATCCTGGTAGCCACAAACGTAGCTGCACGAGGGTTGGATATCCCATTGGTTGATGTTGTTCTGAATTACTCTGTTCCAGATAATGCTGCCGAGTATGTTCACCGGGTAGGACGAACTGCTCGAGCAGGAAGATCAGGCAAGGCTATAACATTCACTGCGCAGTACGACGTCATGAGATACATGACGATAGAAAAGGAGATCCATGGCGATAAAAAATTGCCCGAGTATAAGATTGATCGTGATGCGATGATGCTGTTAATGGATACCGTCAACGAAGCTCAACGACAATCCAAACTGAGAATGAACGAGATTCATCAAAAGCAAAGAGACAAGAAGAGAACGTCCAAGTATTCCAAGAAACGGTCTCGTGACGAAGCAGATGTTGGCGAAGAGTAAAGAAAGAGAACAAGAGAGTTTACAAATTGTGATATTGTTATTTTTTTTTAGTTGTAGAATAACATTACTTATAGATGAATTGAACGAGTTTTCCATGAACAGTGCCATATTAAGAAAATCAGAATAGATGCCAACATGACGACCACTCCAGTTGAAAAAAAAGTGGCTTGGTAACAATGGTACCCGGAACACGTACCATTATCGTTGGAGTTATGGTCATAGACATATGCAAATACTAACCCATATAAGAGTGTTCCAATTGCTGGAGCGAGAATAAATACACCCCAATTGGTTCCAAACCTAGCTACTCCGTAGACTTTGGCAACCATTGTAGGGTAAAGTGTGAATAATGCGCCATAGCAAAACCCATTCAGTGCAGTCAAATCTGAAAACCAGCCCTGGGCCTCTACCGTGCCGTTTGCAAGCAGTAGATGTGATATACCGCAGATAAATAATATAGATGAGATAATAGTTGCAGTAGACACTTTATGACGGACCATATCAGAGACTGCGCCTAAAACCAGTCTAGCGATAGTTGATGATACAGCAAAAATGGAAATCTCTTTGGAAACTGCTGGAGCATTATCTGTAGGCAACGAATTACCAATAGCACCCAAATTGTTCAAAAACATTTCTAATGGGCCTGCACAAAACACAAATGCAAAAAACAGGGCCCATGTTTCTCCCTTGGATATGAAGCTGATCAAATGATCTCGGTGACTTAAGATAATTACACCTTCTTCGCCATCACCATCACCATTATCATTGTTTCTTTTAACAGCTCCCTTGTCTTCGTCTACTTTGGATAGTTTACAACCGGTGTATGATGCCACCCCGGTGACAGTGTACAACCCAGTGAAAAATAAGCATACTCCGACCATATCGAGTTTCGAATCAGGTCCGGTAAATAATCTAGGAACAACGTTTGCTTGCCACAACGTACTTAATCCAAACGAGGCAACGGGGAAAGATATAGCCATACCGGTGGCATCAGGATACATTTTAGCACAGCTAACAAGAGCAGCCGTGTACAAAGCTGTAGTGGCCATGCCAATAGCACCAAAGGCTACCGATACAATGACCAGTGTAGACTGTACATTAGTGCCGCTCCCGTCTTCCCAAAAAGACACCGGGGCATTGCTAAGCACTTTGGCAACAGTAAGGTACCCTAATGAGAAGAGTACCCACGACAGAACAGCTAGCTTAGACTGACCGTACCTGTCGCCAATGTACCCCCAGAACGGGGTATACATTCCTATTTCCATGGCAATTGATACTATGTTAACCTGCATCAGCGAAAACCCAAGCCGGGTTTGAAACACCGGAAGATACACCGAAAACAAAGCAATGGATCCAGCAGACAAGCAGCATAACAGACAAAGACCAAAGGCCAAAAGCCTATAGTCTTTCCCCTGCTGTCCACGGATGAGACTCGTTGTTTCGTCTGCCATATGGAGGGAAACTGGAGTTATTATCCTTCTTGTAAAAAGATAAGAGTCAGATAACCTTGAATTTTGATGCCTCCCGAGAATGGTATAAATGTGTATGTACGTTATCGATATCGGTATACACCCAAATGTTAGAAGCCGCGCGGCTATCTTTTACTTGATTTGACATGATGAATATACTACACCCAAATTACAATACATACAATGGTTTGAAAGTGCAGAATCCATTGGTGGCTTTATTCAAAAACAGAATTTACAATTTTCATAATCTTTATTGAAGAACAAATCTCTACGGTCACTTCTGCATGCACTTCGGCTAGAAAAATTCATATTTGTATATATTATTTATTAACAATAAAAGTAAGAGCCTTTTCAACTTCACCCTTTGATCCAATATAAATTCCACTTCGTTCATGGATCTCGGTTGGTTGCAAATCTAAAATTCTTTCGCCTTCATCGTTAACGGCCAATCCGCCAGCTCTTTCTACAATCAGTGCCATAGGGTTACCCTCGTAAAGCAGTCTGAGTTTCCCCTTTTTGGATTTTTTATCAGCCGGGTAAGCAAATATACCGCCATATAAAAGAGTTCTGTGAATATCTGCGACCATTGATCCGATATAACGAGCCGAATAAGGTTTAGACCCATCCTTGGGGGTCTTCAAAGACTCAAAATAAGCCTTGGCACCATCTGACCAGTATATAGTATTACCCTCGTTAACAGAATAGATTGATCGGTACTCGGGGATACGGATATTAGGGTGGGTTAGAATAAACTCACCTAATGAAGTATCTAGGGTGAATCCATTCAAACCCTCTCCAATTGTCAAGATCAGATTGGCAGAAGCGCCGTACATCGTGTACCCAGCAGCCACTAATTCGTTACCGGGTCTCAAGACATCTCTTATAGATCCTGAAGAATCGTCTTGTAGTCTATAAATGCCAAAAATAGTGCCTACTGACACACCAGCGTCTAAATTGGATGAACCGTCAATAGGATCGCATACAACTGCGTACCGTCCATCGCCCTTGAACACAATAAGATCGTCTTGCTCTTCGGAGACCACGAGTTTGACTTTTTGGGACGCCTTCATGGCATTAATGAAAATATCGTCGCCAATGACGTCCAGCTTTTTCTGATCATCGCCTGTAGAATTAGCCGTCCCGCTTAATCCAAGCAGACTGACCAGTGTAGCTCTTCGAATGTTATGAGCAATGTGCTTAAAGGCAAATTGTAAAGTGTTTAATAGTAATGTGAAGTCACCAGTAGCATTAGGAGTTTGGTTTTGAAGAATGAACCGTGTCAAAGTGACGATATCTGTCTCAATGTCAGCGTTCGAATGTACTTCAGTCATTATAAATGATTTTGATCTGAATGCAGCAAAATTGGAAACTGAAAGAAAAGAGAAAGAGAAAGAGGGAAAGTAAAATTAAAGTGATAGTACAAAAACAACTAAACCCTCGGTAGAAGAGAGACTTTCCTGGGGTATTTATATATGTAAACAAGTTGGGGGGAGAAAAGAAGGAGGAGAGGGGTCCGATAACCGTTTACCAGCACGCAGGAAGTCAAGTAGCCGGATATGGAATGGATTGCGACCCAAAAGAAACTACTTCTTGATTCCCCAGTATGAACAATAGCCAGCTACTTAACGTGCTTTGATTGTCCCTCTTATACTAGTAGTAATGCTGGTAGTAGTAGTATTAGTACTGGGGCAATGGTAATACTAGGGCAATGGCAATTATGTGGGGTAAAAGCCAGATCGATCTTTGTTTCCGAGCAATTATCGTGGTCGATTGTTAGTATATACTCCACTATTGCTAGCACACAACTCACTCTCCCCCCAACTTAACCCAAGACCTGCCTGGCCGTTGGTCTTGTGACGACTGCCTTTACTTGGCCATTGACGAGCAGCGTTTGCTGTATGTACGAATCCGGTAATGTTTCTTCACAGGCGATGTGCAAATTACTCATCCCTTGAAAGCATACCAAGAAGCCTTAGTCGCGTTAACGCGTATCCACGGTGATGATGAGCCTGCCTTTCGCACCCGGTTAAATACCGCGTTCTTTTTTTTTTCTTTACTGTTTGATTGCGGTTAATTAACTGAGTGCACGTGACTAGAGTGGCTGAGTGCGGGTAAATAGAACTCTTATAAAGTAAAGTATTACTCAACAAGTACCTTACGTAGCTTTTAAATACGAGTCCATACAAGTGATTTGATACTCCCAATTGCTGGGATCCAGTTGAACCGTTCATGTGATGATGGGGTTAACCGCTATGCCGCTTACAATGATTAGTCATCATTGACTTTGCTCACTGAATTTTATAAAGCCGCGATCAAACGTTCTCACTGCATATCTGCAGCGTACGTACGCTGTACTGATATGGGATAAACATGAGTGGAGCTAATAGTAGTAAGTAGTTTAACGTTTTATCTGCCCCAGAGTATAGTGCTACCGCTACTACGTATACGTCTAGTGTGCACAATCAAGCACTAGTAGTAGCTTATACACCCGCTCGGCAAAACTAAGTACTACTTACTACTAATTACTATTTACTACTGCATCTACATGTACACCCAAGTGCTATTTAACGTGCTAGTGAACAACTGATTAACGTATTAATTATTTTTTTTGTTGAACGTTTTCTATTGAAGACTGTGGATTTTTTTTTTTTGAATTGGTTTCTTTGACTTGTTGTTTTATGAGGTGAGAACTTTTTGGTTTCAGTGGCTTTGCAATTCGAGAGATACCCTCCATGTATATATATTCGTTATATATACAGTTATATGGTGCTCTTTGTCTTTTCAATCAATAGCCGAACATAGAGTATACCAGCCCAAAACAATGTCGTTGGAATCAGCACTTGAGGAAGAACGACTGGAAGTGCTCAAGATTTTGAAAGATAAGGAAAAAGCTGCAGGCAGTGCCAGCTCTGACCATAATGATGACGGTGGTGATCTCGAGACAAAAGGACCGTCTTCGCCGAGTATCAGATTCAACGTTCCTCCTAAACAACAACCACCGAATAAAAATGATCCAAGTATACCGCGGTCACTGTCGCCGCCTGGAAGAGTAACGAGAGCTGATGGTGATTACCATTATGACGATAACAGTAATAATTCAAGAGGCCGTCATGTTTTGAGCCAGCTAGATCAATTGTCTATCCAGGAAAGTTTGACTGCTGGTACCAGTCGATATAGATCATCTGCCCGGCGATTGAGTCGAAATAATACAAGCCCAAGTGGTACCCAATCGTCAAGCAGCAGGCGTCGAAGCAAATCAGGGTCGCGGGGCCCCTCAAGATCAAGTGCTAGCAAGCTTAATAGCGGAAGTGCGCGAGGGGACTCGGATTCAGACTCGGATTCGGATGACGATGATTACGAAGATGAAACACATTTATTTAATAAAAGATTACAAGCAGACCCTGATGACTCTGACGAAAGCGAAGACGAAGAGTACGAGTCGGATGAGGATTCAAGCGACGATGACGATGATGATAGTTCCGATCAATCTTCAAATGAAGAAGAACAACAACAGCAACAGCAACAGCAACAATCAAAACCATCACTAACAGTTGTTGAAGATGAATCCAAAAATTCAAGTTCTAGTCATCACGCAGTCAAGGCAGAAACAAAGGGTGAAGCAGTAGTCAAACCTCAAAATAAAACGATAAGTCTGTTATCGCCAGCTACATCATCAAGTGTATCTCAAAGCGCTCGGCCGCCATCGACAAGTGAATACGCAGCATACAAACGACGGATTATTCACCCTAGCACGGCTTTTGATTTCAGAGACCCCAAGTATACGCCTATGGATGTCCCTTACACCTCAGATAGTGAGGAAATGAATGATGCTCGTCGTGCGGCGTTAATGAAACTAGAAGTCAGCCAGATTTGTTCTACTATTGATTCAAAACGAATGGTACGTACTATACAACGAGGTGATTTGCCTAGTCTCAGCGAAATTCCAAAGGGGAAGCTGAAATCTTACATTGTTGCTAGCGATCTATCGCCTGAGGCTACTCACGCGTTAGAATGGACTATTGGAACGGTATTACGAGACGGTAACGTTTTGATGATTGTATGTGCGTTAGAAGATGAAAGCGGCAGTAGTCTTAGTACCAGCCTCTCTGAACAACAACAGCAAGAGCAGGAAAGACTGATAGCTATGCAAAGACTGACGGCTATCACTACAAGACTATTGAAGAAAACAAGGCTGCAAGTACATGTGTTAATAGAAGTACTACATTGCAAGTCGCCACGCCACATTTTGTGCGAGATTATTGACTACATTTCCCCGACGCTGGTCATACTAGGATCAAGAGGCTTGTCCTCAATTAAAGGTGTTTTATTGGGATCATTTTCCAACTATATCGTGGAGCGAAGCAGTGTTCCGGTAATGGTGGCTAGACGGAAACTACAAAAGGCCAAGAATAAAGGACTGAATGTTAAATTGGCTAATAATTTACGTAGCCCAGGGTCCATAAGTAACGCAAAAGTGGACTGAGAAAAGAAATTAAATAAACGAACGAACGAAATAAAAAACAGAAAAAAAAAATCCAAATAGTTCTTTTTGATGGATGATATAATTACACCCTGGGTTGTTATGAAAAAAATGTGAGTTCTTTTTTAGTTTGGACCTGCCCCTCCCCCTCATGCTAAAATCTTTGAACAATGATGCACGATTCATTTTTTCTTCCGGTTATCAATATGCTTCAAAGACTTGGACAATTCATTCAGTAAATTGGCAGTTTTCACATTAGGATTAACTGGCGCAGACGATTTCTGTGTTGTCCATCCACCGCTTGTTGGCTTGTAGAAAGCTGAATTTAATTTTTTACTTGTCAGTTACCATTCGTTCCACAATAGTTATATATTATATTTCAAACTTACTACCATTACCTTTGGAAGCTCTTTCAGCGGCACGCTCGTACCCTTCTTCCAAGAATTTCGTCACCTCATCCCTGTTGAAATCGTTGACCGGTGGATACAACCCTGACATGATTAATATCTGAGAGGCTGGTAAACAGGTAGTACAGATTCCAACTCTGCAGCGACACTGCGTTATTATAAGCGCATGGAAGTAACTCTAAATAATAGCATATACCAAATTAACGTTTGGTAGTCGATCTTGATACAAGCCACTATCAGTGTAACTTAACAAAGAAAGGTCACGTGCAGAAAGTGTACGGCTAAAACCAAGAAAAATATCTCTTGGTGAACTGATAACGATCGCCAGGAACGACCAGCCACTTGGGTCTTGGATCCCAGTGGTTGACTCCTAAAAAACTTAGTTTGATCTCTATGTTTACCAGCCACCGTCAAAATTTTATATCCCGCCCTGCCCATTTCACGTACTGCCTGGTGATCCAGGTATAGAAGGGACTAGCCATGGCTGCGGTTTACAGATCTTGCATGCTTCTATTGATGCATTAATTGCTTGATGTTATATTGGAAATTCAATTTATGAGTGATTAACATGGGTGCTTTGCCATCCTCCGTCCAAGACTCAACCACCCCATTTACATTTGATTTCGTATTTATTCTAGAGAGTTCGCTCGAGTGGGTCCAATTGTTTAGTTTAAACATTCTTTTTCTGTTAAACATACCATTACCAAAGTAAAAGGATTTTGATTTTATCCTCTTTCAGTTGACATACTTTTTTGTCGAGTTCGGGTCCAAGAAACGAAAACGAACCACTCTCTTTTTGGATTTTAACTGGATCTGTCATCAAATAATGAAACTCTCAAAGGTTGCTGCTTTGACTGCTCTATCAGCAGTCTCCACTGCTAATGCGGAGTATGAAGACCCCGATCTCCATATCACAGTGACTGTAACTGTCACTGGTGATGAAGGGTTCTGTGTTCCCGGTGCAAGTACTCAAACTAGTATAGCGTATCCTGTTGTCAATATCGATGGCGGTGAATCTACTGTAACTGTCACTGCTGGTGGTGACTCTCCTGCTGGATCTGCTGCTGCTACCGCTGCTCCCGGTGACGAGTCCAGCGTTGCTACTACTGTTCAAGGACAAAATGGCGGTGATGCTCCAGCTGCTACTGGATCTAGTGGTAGCGGTGCTCCAGCTGCTGCTGCCAGCTCTGCTCCAAAGGATGAGTCAAGTGCGGCTACTGCTACTGCTGCTGAGTCAGCCTCTGCTGACGCTGCCGCTGTTGCTGCTGCTACTTCTGCTGCGGAGTCCCAAGAATATGAGGACCCTACAGAAACCGTCACAAGCACTATTATCACTACCACCACTCTGCCTGGGTCCGATAGTTCCAGTACTATCACTTCCGCTCCTTCAACTATAACCTCTGCACCTTCTTCTAAAGAAGTTTCTGAAATTGTTACCCCCGAGGTTATAGTTATTACCAGTGGTGATTTTACTACCACCATCACACTCACCTCGACTATTTTTGTCACCGTTGACGGTAGTGTCTTGCCTACATCCACTGAGTCTGATTCTGAGATCTGGCTCACTGAGTACTCTGCTGCTCCTACCCCATGGGTTACCGTTTACGAAAACGATACTACTACCACGTGGAACTACGATACTGAAGTTGAGACATTCACGTCTAACGGTAGTGTGTACTACTCTACTGTTGTCTACCCTGAGACATCTACTGCCTATGTTAACTCTACATTGGCACCTTCAACTGTCATCAGCACTGCCCTTCCTGGTAGTACCTCTAGTTTTGTTTCAGCTGTCGCCTCAGCTGCTGCTACCGGTTTGATCAGCAACACTACCACATCTTCATCACTGTTCAGTGAATCAAGCTCTGTTGCTACTGCCATTGCTCCAGTAAGCTCTGTTGCTAATACTACTGTGATTTCCTCTGCGCCAGTTACTAGTTCTGCAGTCAGCAGTGCTGTTAACAGTACCGTGATCTCTTCTGAGCCAGTCACTAGTTCCGTCAGCAGTCCTGCTTCTGCTGTTGCCGCTGCTGTTGCTGCTTCTTTAACCACCAGCAGTAGTTCCAGCATTATTGCCACAGCTAATGCAACATCATTGGCTGCTGAAACCAGTGCATTGACAACCTCAAGTGACATCTTTTCAACTACAGGTACAGTTATCACGTCGCCAGTGTCGAGCGTGTACAGTACCGGTGTCACTAGCTCTGCACCACTTGCAAGCAGTTCCGCAAGCATAATATCAAGCATCACCAGCAACAGCACTACCAGTGCTGAACCCACTACGTTGCTGATGTCAGTTCTGTCGTTCTCCAACGGCACGGTATCAGCCTCTGCTACGGCTATTTAAAAAAAAGGGACCCTTTTCTTCTTCTAATTTTTATTTATGTTAACTGGCATAAGTGATTTATTGTATTATTATGTTTTTTTATTCCTTACCTAGTCGTTTACGCGCTAATAGATGTATTTTTAATGGATTATTCCTGATATCAGGGTTTGTGTACCACCATCGTAGATAATTATTTGTATCTTGACGTTATCATGATAAGATACTTGGAGTGGGAAGCAGGGTTTTTAAACTTTCCCCACTTAGTAAACCCACCCAAAACACCGTTTAAGAGTTCTTTTTTTTTTTCTTTAATAGTTGTATCTTGCGGTTACCCCCTTTAACTGTCCATCACCGTGCACTCTTTACATGATAACTAGTCAATAATTGGCAACTTGAAGAGATTGTTGTAGTTTGTGCGGTCATTATCAATCGGTCTGAGCTCTTTGACTGCCGTTTACAGTATATCTAACTGGAGATCTGGAATTCAACGCACCGATCGTCGTTACACCTCATCGCACTAAAGTCAATGTATGTATACACCCCATGCATGTACATGTACATGCAAAAATTGTAAAACCTCGAGCACACCGCAAAGTGATACCTTCGTGTTTTACTTTTTTTCCCCTCCAAGCATGCACCCGCCTCCTAACTGTCTGTGCTTCTACAAATGACTAGATTTAATTCTTGTAGGAGAAGAATTTTTTTTCTCACACTCTCTCTCTTCTCTTTCCTTTTTTTGATAGCTTCTGTTTGTTGCGTGGAGCACGGGTCAAGTATCTGTTTCCGTGTAGCTTAATTTCGCTTGCCATTAGAGCCGGTCTGTAATTTGCTTAAGCATTCTCTAAATCCGGCAACTTTCAAGTCAAAAGGCGGGTTGGTATAAGGGGAGCAAAAAGAAGAAGAAAAAGAAGTAGAAGTGGTGTTATAAAGCGCTTGTTACCGGCATTATCCGTCATAACATCGTCATTACAAGCACTGGCCTGGCATCAGTAGTGGTGACAAAGCTATCAAAAGTGGATGTGTATACCCGTACAAGGTCCACTTGCTACTTGGTTTGTGCAATATATATTTGCTAGAATCCGCTTGGAAGTTGCGGACTTTGAAGACTCGGTATTCCTTTTCACAAAGCAAATATACCTACTGTCGACGGGGGTATTTGCATTTATTTTAACACTACTTGCTCAAGTTTTTTAAATCTTTAGTCTTTGTTCTGTCGGACTTCTCAAAACTTTGCAGAGTACAGTACCTGTTTAAACTCAATATTCTGCAAATTTGTACTAATGGATATTGGTCACAAGTAAGTACACTTTTGTTTGTGGAAATTTGCTTTAATTTGACTCCACTCAACTACCAACTACCACTCTTTTAGATTAGGTTGACAAAAACTTTGTTTGAGTATGATGGTGGGTAAGGTTGTACCTGAGTGTTGTTGAATTTGTTTCATGTTTAGAAAGTCTAACTTTGTTTTTTGTGCAGTTTTCGGGCTCGTGAAGACCACCACTACGCTGGTACTAGCAGCAATGCCAGAGCTAGTTGTAGCGGTACCAGTGGATTTTCACCACAAGCGGGTTCAAGCAAGGCAAATTTCAGCGGCGGTAGCAGCGGCGGAAAACACGGTTGGAGAAAACGTGACTGTAGTGGGATGAGAAGTAGTACTCCTAAACGTGGAGGCAGCGGTATTGCAAGTAACGCTAACGCCAATGCTAATGTCAAATACGATGAAGTGTCAGCATTTGAGGGTCCCGAGTCTCCTTGGCGGGGGTCAACGTTGGACCAACGGTGGGCCGACTTGGACTCTGAGTTGAGTGTTGCCAAGGGTACGGATACCAGTGATGATGATAAAAATAATAATAAAAGTTTTACCAAAATTAACAATGTCAAGTACGCAGTGAAGGATAAAAATGCTACTGCTACCACGGGTGCTACTGCTACTGCTGCTGCTCCAGATGTAGGTGATACTCAGCACCACTTACAACATCAACTTCGCCAACACGGCCGTCACCGCCATAAGGGACTGGAAAATGAAATGAGTAAAATGAAGCCAGATAGATCTTTGCAAGGTTCAGTTGTTGACGACAATTTTAATAAACCAAGTTCCAGAATGTTTGCTGGTAATAAAGTTGCGGTGGCCGCCAGCGCCAGCCTTGCAGGACAAACAATTCAGTTTTCTAATCCAGCGGTAGTTTCTCCTTCAATTTTGAGCAACTCGTCTACAAGTACACACAATACCGGTAATACTGAGCATCCGTCTTTGTCTTCTATGGGATCATCATCAATGTCTGCCAGCGGTGAGCCATACTTGTCTGTGAAACAGGAACTAGCCAAACAGAGACAAAACATTCAGCGAAAACTGATAAAGAGAGATAAATTATTGAAGTTGTTGCGCGGAGGAAGCGAGGCTAGCAAGAATATCATTTTGAAGCGAGTAGCCAAGGAACATCAGCGCAAAAATGGCACGACGGCAAGTGGAGATGACGATGAATTAAAGGGTCATAGATACAAGGATTCTGACGATATGGATAATTTGGTCAACATGTGGACTATTTCATTGTCGGATGATACCCTCACAATGGACGGTACTTCTAATACATCAACATTATCAACATCTTCCTCAAGCGAGGCTGGGGAAATAAAAACTAACTCTAAGAAACACTCGCGGGATATTTCTGACGCATCTTCTTTTTATTTCCCCATGGATGGTGCTGAGCTGGGCAAACTAGCTGATTCAGTGTTTAATGGTTCGGTTACTTTGCTGACTGGACCTCAGTTACCTCCCCCATCCCCAAGAGAAATCAATAAACCGTTGCCAACGTTGCCTGCTTCCGGCGCGCCTCAGTCGCGGCTTGATCCAGGAATAAGTTTTGAGTACAGTTTCCTTGACGAGATGGAAGAGACTGAGTACTACGATGTTGATGGTGGTGACCTGATTGAAGAATCATACTACAGAGGTATCCTCGGTGCACCGCATTCGACCCACGACGACGACTGTGGCTCGGTTGAAGATGAAAACTATAATGACTATATTTACGATAACAAACCAAAAGTATACGCTGCAGGCGAGTTCGCGTCGCGTAAAATAGACAAAAAGGTGCGTCATGTGTCGTCTCGAACCAGTGTCAATAGCGGTGGTGACTCTAGAAGTAGCGCCAACAGTGGTCACGGGCAACATGATGACAGCAAGATGGATAAATTACAGTATGAATTAGACATGTACCGTGGCCGTATAGTACTAATGAAAGAGCGGCTGGAGCATTTGAAGAAAATCCACCGGGAGAAATCCAAATGGAAAGGTGGTAATGTTCGACTTTTTATGCAAAAAAGTGAAGGCACATTGTCTGCTGCTGCTGCGTCTGCTGAGGAACCGACTGGCGCGATAATGAATAGTAACCGCAAATTCCTGGCACGGCTACAAGAACGTATTGATAAGCTTGAGCATGAAATTCAGGTCACTGAACGGAAACGGTATGAAACAGGAGTTCGACTAAGTAAAGTATGGAAACGACGTAGAGAAACTTGCGCAGGTTCGGAGTTTTGGGTGAACACAAAGGCATTTTAATTTATTGTAACAGCTTCAATAGCTGTTTATTCATTCTTTTTAAAAGTTAATAATTATATATAAAATAATAAAGGTATCATATTAATTCCATCCACCTTGACGGCACCCTGGTCACAATAGTAACCCTCATGGTTAGACATCTAGTCCCTGTGCATGTAAATATATTTAGTATGGGTCCCCCATGGCCATGTACAGCCGTACTACTTACTTACGGGGTTCGATATTGGGGTTGGGGTTTGATTGGTTGATAACTGATCGGTGCCATCCAAAGTATAAAAACCAGACACCGGTACTGATCATTCAAGATTGCGCCATCGCACGTTTTCCTTCCATTTCCTCTATTTTTTTGCAATTCATTTCTTAACACCATCTGCTGAAGCTATCGCGCCCAACGCGTCCACCCGCAAAGAACGACCGACAAACGCGATACACTACTCAGTATACGGTCTATTGTAGGATTATCTGATAAGCTTATTAATAAGATCGGCCAAATAATTATTTTACTATATCCGCGCTTTAGCGAGTGTCAAAATTTCCCCGGCCAGAGAGAACCGGGATTACAGGTGGTACAAAGCTAACACATCTTTTTCATTTCCCCCGCTTAAACCATGTCTTCAATTACAGTTACTTCTCCTGCTGTGTCGCAGTTCCCGCTTTTTGGTTCTGTAGCATCTACTCCTCCAGCAGTCACTAGCAGACCGTCGTCTGCATGTTCTTCCATCCCTATCAGTGGTGCTTCTGTGCCGGTCACAGACATTGATTCCCTGGTCAGCCGGCTTAAAGACGTTCTTGGGCCTAGTTCGGGGCTGGACAGCAATGACGTTGATATCGAAGAGATTAAGCGAACTCTGGCAGACTATGACCCTGTGATGGACCGGTCGTGGGAGAAGTATGCATTGGCAGACCCCACTAGAGGGTATACCCGCAACGGGGTCGACGACCTCAATCACAAGGCTAACGTTTTGGTTCTCGTGTGGAACCCTGGCCGTGGGTCGCTGATCCACGACCACGCAAACGCACACTGCGCAGTCAAGATGCTGACCGGCACTCTAAGGGAAACTCTGTTTGAGAACCCTAACCGGGATGCAAACTCTACCACGATCATCGATGGTCATGTAAACCCTGAAGACTTGAAGATTAAAAGGGTATCTATGGTCTCTACAGGTGACGTCACCTACATGTCTGATACTATAGGGCTACACAAGATGGAAAATATACACACGTCCAAAGTAGCTGTTTCTCTTCATATATATACACCTCCTTATGCGGCCAAGTTTGGGTGCCATGTGTACGATGAGACTACTGGCGATTACAAGAACGTCAGCATGTCCACTCTGTATTCTGACAAAGGAGTGATTCTCAACTCTGATGGTCATTGTACTTGCTAGAAAGAAAATGTAATGATTAATAATTTATTAAATGCTAACGATTAAATTAAATAAAAGAAGATAAAAAGAAGAAACAAAAAGAAGTGTAACAGCATAAATACAACAAATAATGATGATAGATGATGATGATGGTTTTATTAAGATTTGTTACTCCTCTTTTCGTTGATTCTTTTTTGGTTGTTATTGTTGTTGTTTTTACTGTCGTAAAATGTCTCTGACACGACTTAAAAATTCATCTGAACCAATGTCGAGCACACTTTCTGGCGAATCTTCAAGATACATGTAATGCAAAACTTCTTCTTGGGTTTTACCGTATAGCCGGTGTTCAATCACCGATAGTATAGCGAGGCCTACCCTGAGCAAGAATGAGTCTCTTTCAAATACAAACACATCCCAAACACGGCTGAGCACGTCTATTGATAGGTACCCTGAGAATAGCCCTTCCACTCTAGTGTCATTAAGACTGCCCATGAGCATTCGATTCATGTATATCGACGGGCCGAGTCTTACTGCTTGCAAGTGCTGGTATAACGAGGGTAGTTTTGTGCTAAGCACTTTCAAAAAAGTCGAATAAATATTGGTTAACGTTTTGTCATCATGAGTCAATTGCGCACTCAATAATGGTGATTTGGCAATCAAGTTTGCAAAACATATAAAAGCGTCACGTTTCCCTGAACTGATATTCAAAACTAGTACAGCAGCAATTGATGCTAGACTGGGTTGCATATCGATATCAGAGCGGTAGACTGAGTATGCTTTCAAAACGGAAACAAGGTCTTTGTGAAAAGTACTAGACTTGTTCTCAAAAACTTTTAATTCTGGTAGTACTTTACTAGCCAATGATTCAATCAATTCACTTGAACCATCAAACGAATCACAGTATACATCCACTGCATCGTCAGAAAGTTTCAAGTCATTGCCAATTTGTAACTTCCACACTTGTGATCGCAATTGCGAGGGTATACCTCTCCACCACATCTCTCTAAACTTACTGTCGCTGATTTTAGTGTCATTCCCCACTGGTACAAAGTCCTTTGTCCATACTTGATGGTCCTGCTCAAGCAGTTTCATCTTGTTTTCTTGTTCAGATCGTCTTCTTTCAAGTTTCCGCTTATCTGAAACACGAGCTTGTTCTAATAATTTTGCATGCTCCTTCACATGTTTCCGTTCTTCTCTGGCCGTCTTGGGCGGTAATGAAGCTGGTCGTGTTACACTGTAAGGACTATTGGTCCCAAGCAAATCCATAGACTGCTTTTTCATGAACTCCATCTTGTCCTTGGTCGTATAATGTGGTTTGCCGCTTCCGTTGGAAACTACCGGCTCCAAAGTACCGTTGGATCCATTAGTGACCACAGATGAAGAAGACGATGACGAACGGCTTGGTAGCCACGAGGACTTTTTGGCTGGTTGCTGGTTTGATTCTTCAAAAGTCTTGCGACTACTGATCGACGCTTTCCCAGTACTGCTGCTGGTACTAGGACGGCGGTCAAAATTGATCGACGAAGAATCATTCAAGTCAAGGTCCTGGTACATTCGAGTTAGATTCTGTGCATCTTCACAAAGATTCTGAAGAACGGGATCAAAATAGTAATCGTCCTCGCCGCCGTTACTACCAGGTCGGTGGATAGAAGAAAGCTGTTCGGTTTCATCAATGGCTGGTAACGCGTCCATAGAAGCAGAAGTTAACCCACCACTGGATTGCTGCAACGCGCCATTGGACCGTTTGGTAGGCGCACTCACTGGTCGAGACCTACTACCACTGCCGGTACTGCCAAAAGCTGACATTGCGTGAGTTTTGGACTGTTGTTGCGCGTACAAAGCAGGCGACATGGGCACGTTCCACAAAGCACAATCGTTATCATACTCGTCATACTCGTAGTCGCCATCAACGTCCTCGCTCATGTCGTAAAGCTGTTGTCTTGTTAACGTAGGTTTTCCTCGTCCACGAAGCCCAACACCGCCAGTACTGCTGCGGCGAAGATACATTGCGGAAGCAGAGGATGAAAGTGCAGCTGAAGCTGATGCCGACGCTAATACGTCGCCATTATTAGCTGCAGTAGTGTAATTCCTTGACGGTATACCTGCATGTCCTAATTGAGAACTGCTCAAAACTGTACGCAAAAGTGGCTTGGATCCATTACCTCTTTGTCGTGGTTGGGATGGCTGAAGCTGAGAAGCACCAGCACCAGCACCAGCACCAGCAGGGTATCGCCTATAAGATGAAGGAGAGGAGGAGGACATTTGTTGGAGATGGTTCAATTGCCGTTGCTGCAGTGTACCAGTAGAAGATCGTCTATAATCCGGGCCTGGGGCCATTTGTTCATTCTCACGTAACGGAGCCATAACCTGGTTTTCTGAAATAATAGTACTTGTCGACACGGTACTATTGTTGTTTGTAGAATTCATCGATAAAGGATCAACCATTGATGAAGTATTAACTGAAACGAAAGACAAGTCTTTAGCATTGTTGTTGTTGTTGTTGCTGCTGTTGTCGGTCGCGTCATCTAACATCACAAACACCGAAGTAGCCGAAGACCGCGTACTACTGCCATCACTGAACAGATTTGTTGCACCATTTTGATTAGACCCTGAGCTCAGCGTCGAGGAAGTGGACGACGACGAAGACACGGAGGAAACAAAAGAGTCTCTCAGTGAAATGTCTTCAAAATCATTTGCGAAAATTGATGAGGACCTGCTTGTGTTACCACTTGTCCCCGAATTACTCGACCGTCTAGATGCTGAACCACCCACTGCTGAGTTTCTGTGAGACAACGGCATCGTACTTATTGACGGAGTAGCCATGGTTTATGTATAATGTTTCCTTGTAATTTGGATAGAGAGTATATAGGTCGGTCCAGTCGACTCTTGTTGTCGATGATGTTGGTGATTATAGTTATATTACTGTTTGTTGTTCCTGACGGTGCGCTGTAATATAGTTATAGCATAAATCTTTTTTTCCCCCAGGGGTAAGTAGCTAAAGAGGACTGTTGTACAGAGAAAACGAAGGTGATAAAATGGAGAGTAAAAAAAAAAAACGAATGAAGAAGAGAAATATGTGTTCCAGCGAACGACAGTGTAGAAAAATACCCAACACGAAATCCTTAGTGTAAAAAGCGTGGCACAATTGAAGGATATTATTTAAGTGAGAGGGAAAAAAAAGGGGGAGGAAATAGGTAGAAAAACAAGAATCTCGAGATGATGCGCACACACTACTCTATCTCAGGTGTACACTACTATACCACCACTACCAGGGAAGAAGGGAAAAAAAAAAGGTCCAGAAAAATAAAAGAAAATATAAAAAAAAAACCAAAAAAGAAAATATACTAAAGTAAAAAATGTTAGCGGATTGTGCGTGAAACAAGCAAACCGGAGAGTAAATTCCTTTGGCTTGTCCCGATCGATCTGTGCAATACCTCATGGACACGTATAAATGTGTGCGTGTATGTACGTACTTGTTGTACGTATGTACCCTTACAACGAACGTTCAATGTATAAAACAGCACTATATGCCAAATTTTAATACATGCTGTATATAACTGTAATACAGGGCCTGTACGTGAGCGCTTGTACGTGGGTTTTGGCTAGTGAGTAAAGTAAGATTAACCATACATATTTAGTCTGCTGTTGCCCCGGATGTATCCCAGATCTATACCTAAGCTGCACTAGCACTAACTTCTAACATGTAAACACAAACGTAAACATAAACAATAAACAGTAAACAACGTTACACTTCTATTGTGCTGCTTGACCCAACCCGTAATTGTGGATAAGATGGTCTGAGGGTTGAGGAAGGAAGCTGGTGGTGGACCTAACTCATTTCCAAACAAGAGCTTGGGACACAGTTCCAAACTTTGATCTCCGCAGCTGCTCATACCGGATTCAGCTATAGTGCTGCTCACAGTGCTATTACTAGACTAGTGTGGATAGATTAATATTTCCCATATCTAGATAAAGGTATAGGCAGCTGGACGTAGCGGATGCCAAATGGCGGCCGTGCTTACACACACAAAGTGGTTATAGTACTACTACGCGTAGTAACTTTACGGGTAAGGGAATAAAAATAGAAGGACTGTGCTGGGATTGGACTTGCGCCTGTGGCAGTCGAGCGCATGGCTTGATTTACTAAAGTGGACCAAAGTGGACCAAAGTGGACGAAAGCGGTGGTCAAAGTGCATGAGCAGAAGGGCCGGCCGGCTCTGCTTTCCAGCTAGGTAAGCCCATTTGGGAAATAATGTGGTTCCCTCCCACGCGCCTGCATCGCTCAACCAGGAAACAACAACACGCTTGCTTACATATGTATGCAGTACGTATACCACTAGCTAAGATATGCCAATACCACGTACCAGTAGTTGTAGTGGTGGTAGTACTACTTGTTAGCTACAACTGGTAGTATGTTGTTGCACATGTGACTGTACGTACTCGCAGTTGAATCCAAGAATGGATCGATGATAGTCCATTACCCGGATCCGGTATGAGAAATGCAGATTCCTGTTATTTATAGACCTGCCATCACAACAAGCTATAAAAATAATTATTTGACTATAACATGCGTATTGCAATGGTACTACATGAACGCTGTGGTGGTGGTAGCTACAGTACTAATAGTACAACATGTTGCACGTTGCATGTTGTCATGGATACCTGGCTTGCACTGATGGGGTGTGATCTTTAAGTTTGACCCCAGCTGTGGAATGTACATTCCGGTATCTACCGAATCATGTAGATTATCTACCATTCAAACGCTGTACATACGCGTACATGTAGTTTAGCATAGTTGGTGGATCTGGGTTAAATATAAGTATGTGGTCTCTATGTCATACCACGCCAGATTTACCATCACCGAGAGAAGTTTTAAATCCTATTACAGATTGTTTGTGACTGCTTTGAGTCAAGTGGTAACGTAAAGTAAAAGTGTCATATGTTTAAAAACTTGAGTTAATTACAACGCCTGTAGTGTTGCTTTATCATGCATTTAAAGCATTTATGAATTTTTATACTTTAAGCGAATATCTTAGTTATTTCCCCAGATTGGACTAAACTACGCAGTAGTAAAATGATATTCAAAGTTTAGTGTTTCAGTTGGCAAAATCTTGGAATTGTTTGTTCGTTTTTTGAAATTGGTACTATAACTCAGTTCTTCTGCTTTCAAAATGAATGTCAATTAAACCTATATTATACGTACTATTACTTACAAATCATATCATATAGGCCTACATTTAAATACCCATTCACCAGTTTGGTTATCCCAACTAACAAATTCACAAGCTTTACGGTTTTGTAATCGTTTGAGGTGTTTCTTGTATAATGGGTTGTTTTCGTCTCTTATGGGTTCTCTAGTATCTTTGGTACGCGCCCATACACCATATAGATGCACGGTGAAGTTCACATTGAATCCCTTTCCAGCCGGTGGTACTGTCGTGCTGTCGTTGCCATCGCCCTCGGGGTACACCAAGCACGTAGACTGCTCAATTGAAATGATGCTACCGACGACTTCATGCAAAATTGACCCGTACGATGTTAGATCAACTGGATCATCAAACTGGATATATCCGTATCCCTTGCGCCCAATTTTGAAATTAGGTACAGCCGAGAGTTCCTTGAGTGGCATGTGAGCCAATTTTTCTTCGCTGGGTGATATCCAGTACCCGCGCATATCAACAATTTCTTCGTCGCGCCGTCTCTCCACTTTGGGTCGGGGCTGCATTGTGGAACCGGCACCGGTTGAGGGACTCATATCACTGTTAGCTGGTGACGCTGCTGTAGACGATGTAGCAACAGGTGCGCTTATTTTCGGCTTGTTTTCAGTTACTTTGGATGGTGTGCTCGAAGCTGCAACATTAGCCATTAAACGATGGCCACTGCCATTGCTCAATTCAGAACTTTGCAACGGTTGCGTCTTGGCTTCGGATGATTTATCCAAGGTACTAGCAGGTGGTGCTCTGGAAGGCGTTTCATCAAATCCTTCAGTAGCATCACTCTCGGCATCGTAAGTATCATTATCAACGTGTCCTAATAATAACCTGTTCTCGTTACGATCAGGCCGTCGGCTGGGATCAACAGCAAGTTTCCGAAGATTGAACCTTGGAGAAAATGCATTCGAATACACAATGCTTTCATCCATTGACGAAGTGAAAAACTTGCTGTCGTCACGAGCACTTGGCGATGACAAACGACCACCGTTCCTGTTTCTTCGACCAGCAAGCTGTCCACCAGGTAAATGTGTCAGTTGAAGTTGTTGCTGTTGCTGCTGCTGTGACTGTTTTCGTTTCTGTAACTCCATTTGGTTGGCAATAAATGAGTTCTCAGTAATCGCCTTGGTTTCACCAGGTAGCTCTACGGGTGCTTCGTGGTTACTACCAACTCTAAGAGGTTTAATCCCCTTCTTGTATACCGGGAATAATGACTCTCTCTTGTGTACCAAAGGATTCGTAGGAGATGCCTTAATGATAATACCCTGACTATTTAACTTGTTTTGTCGCTCTAAAATCAAATCTACCCGCTTATCTTTAAGCAAGTCAAATAGTGGATTCGTACCATAGGGATTGTTGTTGATAGTTTGCTGTTGCTGCTGCTGCTGCTGCTGTGTTTGAGCTTGACCTCCAAACAGTCCAGTTGATTGTTGTTGTTGTTGTTGTGGCTGGCCGCCAAATAATCCACCTGTTGTCGCCTGTTGGGGCTGATGGGTTTGTTGACCAAATAATCCAGTTGACGGTTGCGACTGCTGTGACTGCATCCCACCAAACAATCCCCCACTAGCTGGTTGTGCTGGTTTCTGTCCAAATAACCCGCCAGTCTGCTGTTGTGGCTGTGGCTGTTGTTGTTGCTGCTGCTGCTGGCCTCCAAACAGTCCACCAGTTTGCTGCTGCTGTGGCTGCGTCTGGTTTCCAAATAGTCCACCAGAAGCTTGCGCGGGCTGTTGCTGTTGTGTTTGGCCAAACAAGCCACCGGGTTTAGGCTGGTTACCAAACAATCCACCACTTTGTGCAGGTTGCTGCTGTTGCTGTTGACCGCCAAATAACCCGCCAGTCTGTGCTGGTTGTTGTGATGTCTGACTTCCAAACAATCCTCCACCAGTGGCCGGTTTTTGTCCGAATAATCCTCCGCCTGTAGTGGTGCTGGCAGCAGCAGGCTGTTGCTGGCCACCAAATAACCCTCCGCCAGAACTTGTGCTGGAAGTGTTATTAGCACCACCAAAAAGACCTCCAGATGTTTGAGCAGGTTGCTGTGTTTGTCCGCCAAATAAACCTGTGCCTCCAGTGGTACCAGTAGCACCAAAAGCAGGTTTCTGTTGAGCTGATTGTCCGAACAACCCTCCAGTAGATTGTTGAGGTTGTCCGAACCCAGTGCTTGCAATATTGGTCGAACCAAACCCAGTTGTTCCAGTTGTATTATTAGCACCTCCAAAAAGATTATTAGTGGCAGGCTTGGCTCCAAATGGACTTGCTGATGTATTAGCACCTCCGCCAAATAATCCATTGCCAGTCGTACCGGTTGTTGCGCCAGCTGGTTTCGCTCCAAAGAGACCTGTGGAAGTTGACTGTGTATTCTGACCAAACGGCGAAGTGGTGGTGGTAGTACCTGCAGGTTTGCCAAAAAGACCATTGCTTGCGGTAGAATTATTTGTCTGTCCAAATAGACCGCTGGCATTTTGTTGTGGCTGCTGCTGTTGTTGTTGTTGTTGACCGAAAAATCCTCCTGTTGACGTGTTCGACGTGCTTCCAAACCCACTTGCAGCATGTTGGCCAAACGTAGAACCGCCTGAACCAAATGCAGATGAGCCAAAGCCTGTTCCAGTTCCGGTTGCGGTTGTATTAGTATTGTTGTTGTTATTACTGCCGAACGGTGACGTTCCAGCACCAAACGCGCTTGGCTGGCTATTTTGTTGGCCAAACATTGATCCCGATGTAGTAGAACCAAATCCACCGGTAGCAGGCTTGTTCTGACCAAAAGCGCTTCCTGTATTACTAGCTCCAAAAGGCGAGGATCCTAAAGTGTTACCTGTAACACTATTAGCTCCGAACCCTGTATTAGCAGTTGTAGCACCGAACGGTGATGTACTGGTAGTAGTACTGTTGGCACCAAATACATTGCTTCCTGTGCCAAATCCTCCACTGGTGGTAGCAGGTTTACTACCAAATAAAGAATTGCTTGGTGAACCGGTATTACTCCCAAACATGCCCCCACTATTTGTGGTAGTACCAGACCCAGATCCATATCGACGGTTTTGATTATAATCTTGTAACCTCAGTTCTTCATACGAAAATTTCGAGTATTGAGGCATGGTACCAATAGACTGGTAGTAGTTCATTTGATTCTTTGCAGCATCTTTTTCGGGAAAGGGTTCAAAGGGTACACTGGCTGTGCCTCCACCTTGCATGGGTGATAAATTATTATTGGCAGTGGGCGAGCTAGAAGCCACGCCGGAACCAAATCCAGTCGAAGGAGTTGAGCTTGAACCAAATCCAAATCCAGTACCTGCACTTCCAGCAGGCTTGGCTCCAAACAATCCACCAGCGGTAGTGGCATTATTGGTAGATGCAGAATTTTGACCAAAGGGTGAAGTAGTGGTACCATTGTTGTTGTTATTACCAAACCCGCCAAACCCTGTATTGGTGGCAGTATTGCTGTTACTGGTGCTACCAAACAATCCGCCAACAGTCGGAGAGCTGCCTTGTCCAGCGTTCATGGTAGTAGCTCCAAATGGACCTGTGGTGCCAGAATTACTTCCAAATGGTGAGGTGTTTTGATTCGCTGTTGCGCCAAACGGTGATGTGGTCGTACCAGCTTGCTGACCAGCATTACCACCGAACAAACTTGACGTGGTATTAGTCTGAGCCGGAGTGGAAGCCCCAAACCCTGAATTGTACCGAGTGTTTCCAAACATCTGCGTTGGACTCACACCAGGGTTCTGGGATGTTTGTTTGTTTTGCAGAAATTTTGATAGAGATCGAGAGTTATAACAGATATATTGTCCGAACGTTATACGTCGTAGGTGTGTGTTGGGTGGTGGGTGGTGGGTATCGATTTTCTCTACCACAGTATGTTTAGGAATGGTATAAACTGTTTTTTTTTTGTGTAATAAAAGTGGTTCAGCCGTGCGCACGATCTAATTGACCTGAGTTTATATAAACTTCAGATCAAGGGTCGCGATTTATCAAGCTAATAAATTGCTTTGACGCGTAAAAATGGGTATCAAAGGGTTGTTCAAGTTAGTATCTGATAACGCGCCAAACGCGGTCAAGACCGTTGAGTTTAAGGCTCTCGGTGGACGTAAAGTGGCTATTGATGCGTCAATGTCGCTTTACCAGTTTTTGATTGCAGTGCGACAACAAGATGGACAACAACTGACATCAGAAGATGGCGAAACCACTTCACATTTAATGGGCATTTTTTACAGAACACTCAAGATAATTGATAACGGGCTGAAACCTGTGTACGTTTTTGACGGTACACCACCTGAGATGAAAAAGGGCGAGTTGGCTAAACGTTTGGCTAAAAGAAACGAGGCTGAGAAAAATATTGAAGCTTTAAAAGAGACTGGTACTGCTGAAGAAGTGAGTCGATTTGAGCGACGAACGGTTAGAGTAACTCGCGAGCAGAATGACGAAGCAATGAAGTTACTGAAACTTATGGGTATACCTTATGTCATAGCTCCAGGTGAAGCTGAAGCTCAATGTTCGACATTAGCTGCTGGGGGAAAGTGCTATGCTGCTGCTTCTGAAGATATGGATACACTTACATTTGGTGCTCCAGTACTGTTACGACACTTGACAGCTGCTGATCAAAAGAAATCGCCAATTGTTGAGATCAATTTACAAAAGGCATTGGCTGCATTGGAACTTTCCCAAAAAGAATTCGTTGATTTGTGTATCCTGCTAGGTTGTGACTATGCGCCAACTATTCGTGGTATAGGCCCACAGACTGCACTAAAACTTATCAAAGAGCATAGGACACTTGAAAATGTCCTGGAAGCAATTAAAAGTACACCAAAATACGTCGTCCCTGAAGACTGGCCCTTTGATGAGGTTCGTAAATTATTTGTTACCCCAGATGTAACTGCTGCATCGGATGTCGATCTGAAATGGGAAGAGCCTGATTTGGATGGTCTGATTGAGTTCATGGTCAAAGAGAAGGGATTCAGTGAAGAAAGAGTCAAATCAGGTGCAGCTAGACTGACGAAAGCTGTGAAAACAAAACCTCAAGGTCGGTTGACTGATTTCTTCAAACCAAAAGAAACGAGTCCTGCTACGAAACGTAAAGGTGCTGAGCCTGCCAAGGGCGGTAAAAAGAAGATAAAAGCATGAAAAATGAAAATGAAATGCACGGAATTATATATATTTACATGTTTTATAACATTTATCCATCTCTATCTATTAATTTTGGTA
The DNA here is from genome assembly GCA_030574195.1 of Groenewaldozyma auringiensis. Classification (NCBI taxonomy): domain Eukaryota; kingdom Fungi; phylum Ascomycota; class Dipodascomycetes; order Dipodascales; family Trichomonascaceae; genus Groenewaldozyma; species Groenewaldozyma auringiensis. The sequence goes on from JAJMEP010000059.1 coordinate 30,898, forward strand.
ATTATGATATCTGTCACTTATGGATATTCCGTTCCATAGTTCAGTACCATCGTTTGATTTCGAAAGTTTGGGGAACCCTACTTGTTCAACTGCTAAACCAGCAGCAATATTTGCCCAAGTGGATGCAGCTTTTATATCTCTGCTTGACAAAACATATGCTGCAGAAAATGCTCCTACGAATGTATTTCCGCCTCCGGTAGGATCAATCACTTTTTCGGGTGATTTATGGTATGCGGAGGCCCAATGAGATGTGTTAGAAGTAAGCGCATAACTGCCTCTGGCACCACAACGTAGCACTATTGTCGAGTTGGGCTTTTTTAAGTATTGCAAGTACTGACTCGCCAAATGCTCAATTTCATGCTTGTTGGTAGGGTCTACTACCGGCTCGTTGGGGCTGCTGTGAATCAGTTGCGATGCCTCAAGAGTGTTGGGAGTAAGGATATCAACATAATTCATAGCTTCCACGAACTGTGCAAAGTTTTCTGGAATACAAGCATCTGGTACAGGTTCCCATACCACTAAAGTTCTAGACTGTGTCCCATCTCTCAAACCAAGCTTGTCTAGTAAATCAAGACATCGACTTGGAGAACAGATCATGTGTATTGACCGGGCACGGTCAAGCCCATATTCTACCAGATCAGCTGCCTCAATTCTTTTTTTAGGAGTCTGGTACTTGAAAAGCCGTTTTTCTCCTTCAAGATACTTGTTCCAACCTCTAGTGGTCAATCTAGAGGGATCATTACGGAACTTGACCCCAGTTTTCCATGATTCAATTTCATCCAAGGACGAGTCGGGGAAATCAGATCCAATGTCAACTATCCACTGTATTTCCTCAAAAGACGTCTTGGAAGGGTCGGTGTTCAATCCTGTACACGCAATTCGGGCACCTAAGACCCCATAAGTGCCTGCACCACCAAGGATATTAAATTCTGAAGCCTTATCACCAAGAAAATGGATTTCATCTAGGATGAACATTCCCATTGTCGTGAACAGGGCATTTTCGGCCTTTGATAAAGTACCGTCCTGTGGTATATGTCCCCCTGTCATTCCACTCGTAATAAGGATATGATATGCTAATACTACTAGTGCTGCTACAAAAATGGGTCTTGATAGTGAAATTAGTCTAGGTTCAACCGTAAAAAATATCAAATCGATATATCGCCGCGGTTGGACTCGACGTACTCAAAGCTGGATCTAAATGTAGCGTCGTACGCCAATAAATTTTCTATTATTATTATTATTATTATATTTTTTTCGCAACGCCTTACAACAATCGAGATAAGTTTACCTGGTTATAGATAATCATCGATCAAATGCAACAGCGATAACGCTGTACCTTTAGACCGGAGAAATTAGGACCGATCGCTAAGTTATTTAAATACCATTGTGAGCGCACACACGCACATGATGATGTTTACAACCACAACGTTAAACTCTGTAGCCAGCTGAGGAGAAAAGGACTTGTATTTATCATAAGAAGCAGACTATACAAACGGGGCTCTTTGTCAAGCTTGGAATCAGCATCTTTTGGAATCTTGCAGTGGAGTAACGTCTCTAAATGCCCTCTTCAAGGCCTATATTGTCGTTTTTGTTTGGGCTCGCGGTGCCTAGTACTCCTGCATCTACACCGACGGCACACAGTAGCTCAAACAAGAGACCACCCTCTACTTTTGACCGCCAGCAACAACAACAACAACAACCGATATCTTCGCAATTACAGGGTTACAAGCATAAACAGTCATCTTCTGTGGATTTAGGTGCTTCTAGTGCTGCAGGAATTGAACCCCAGCAATCCTTGTCATCGGCAAATGCTGCTAATACTGGCACGACGATGTCAACTACGCCGCCTAACGCAGGTCCTGAGAAATGGTGGGTAGGAGGCATGTCTGCCGATGGAAATGAACATTATTACAGACTATCGCCAATAGCAAGACGGAAATCTCTTGACCATATATCATTGGATCGGTTATCTATATAACAAGGACTTGTGTATTGGGTCTGGACATAAAAGAATACATTTCAGACAGAAAGAAAAGAAAGAAAAAATATTTGGACATTATATGCTATTTGTTAAAATAAATAAGGAGGTCGTTGTTTTTTTTGCCGTCTACTTGGGTGGAGTTACAGGCCGTGTTATGCAAACTGGTCCCATTTTGTCATAAATTTGATCTTCAACACTGTTCACAGTTGATTGCGAATACAACGAAGGGACACTTGATCTGTGAGAGATGACTCGATTTGGCTGCACTGTTTCAGCTTCATAAGTTGTTGGTACTTTATCAGTATCAACAAAGTATCTTGTAGCAGTAGAAGTATTTGTGACAATCACTGGAATTTCAAGGGTAAGGACTCTTTGCTGTTGTTGAGCACCGCCCAACCAATTTGGTTTGCTTTGGGAATAGCATCCAGCCAGCTGAACAGCTATTAATAACCGATATTGTCGAGAAGCCATTTCAGATACAAATGTGGGTGGTAGATCATTCACTGGGAAATATACTGGGAACGATATGTCTTTCACTGCCGCAGGCATGCCATTATGTTTCTGTGAACTCCATTTCTCGTCAGATGAAATGAAATCATACTCGTAATTGCTGACCTCTACTGATTCATGCGATGCATTGGTATCATTGTAGGATAAATTTTGACCTTTGCGTGGTTTAGTTGTGAAAAAAGTGTCTGCAATTACCTTGTATTGAACGCTAATGACTCTAGGCAGTGAAGAAGATGAGGCTACTTTCTTACCTGAGAGTCTCAATTGCAGGTGTACTGGTGTAAGGTTTTTACCAACATCAAGGGGATCATTCCCGTACTTGGTAAGTTCAAGGGTGGTGACGTCTTGATTCGAGTTGGAAAGCAGGGAATTGCTTTTCTTGAAGCAGGAAGTTTTGGTATAACTGTTATGAAAGATTGGTGCTTGATAATAGTCAACAAGGTCTAGAAGTTTTGATTGGTCTTCAGCGGTCAACGAAGGTCTCAGTTCTATCGTTATGAGATTTTCCGCTACCACTTGTGATTCGTCTTGTCCTATGACCCTTGCTACTAGGCTGTATCCAATATACACGCTATCGTCGACATCATAGTAGTAATTCATACCGGATATTGTGGTTTCAGGTATACTCCCCATACTTGGAAGCAACTTTTTACATGGGCTTGTGTTTGTTTCCTTTGGATCTGGTATTGAATCAGGAATTTGTAAATCAAAGTCGAATGTATACTGATACCCCTCTCTAAGTGTCAGATCTGAGGGATATTGATCTCGTGGTAAAACAAAAGCAGCTACTTCATCTGAAATTTCTTTGACCTTTTGGTTCAATCGTGTACTCATTCTTGGTTTTATGATTTGTTCCATATTCAGCCTCAAATCCACATGTTCGATGGCAACATCTTTTGTAGGCTTGACTATTAATACGCCAGATATTATATCTCCATTATCGTATACAGATTGTATATGATTCAGCTGTATAGTGATTATATCATTCATGTGCTGGTCGTCATTGTCGTTGTCGTTGCCGTAGTCATAATCGTGGTAATAGTCGCTGTCGTAATTTCGCCCGTCTGTGCTGTTGACAGCAGCGGGGTAGTTATTCGAAAGAATAGTTTCCATATTGTAATAATAATAAAACTTGAAGACTAAAAGTCTTCACTGGGGGAGTTGGTTTTCTTTTATATATATAGCACACATCCCATGTATCAAACCTGAGACAAAAAAACCTGCTAATGAGGGTCACAGTGACTAACCATGGGCAACAGATCACCCATCCACATGTACCAGAGCTGCAGAAGCGCAAACGCGTCTGGGTTCTTTGTTGACACATAGCTATTCTTTTTTTCTTTTGCTTCTAAATTGAAACTACTTTTGTTTTTTTTGATGCTAAGTATAAGTGCTTATCAGTAGAGATAGATCAAAGAGCAAAACACACACACATGTTGCTATGATGGTCAGCAGCTGGGCTTCCAAGACTACGGGGTCCGATACACGCTAAAAACTAGTATCTTGTAGTTGGCAGGTGTTCTAGAACCAGATGCGTATGTAAGATTAGTACTAGATGATGACTAAAAAACAAATGGCGGGCGTTAAAAATTCTATTCTTGCGCTGTGTCAGCGATGAGTAGAGCTGACTCACAAAGAACCTTTTTTTTTTTCACTTCGGAGATTTGGGCGCAGCTTTAACCCCACACTCAAATTACTTTGTTTTCCCACGCGCGCTAACTTCAATACATGAAACTACACCAAAATTTACTTGTAACAGAATTATATTTGCAAAGTAAATTTTTGCACTATAATTTACAGCTATTTTAGTCAGCTAAATTAGTTTTGCACCAAGCGTCAAAAGTAAAAGAATTCTTCCTAGACAAGAGAAAAGAGAAAAAGATAAGGAAGAAACACCTTCCATTTTTGGTGGGCAAATGAGGAAAAAAAAATATTAGTCCTGTGTTCGCTATCTATCTATAGTCTATTCAATAACTCGTGATAAGTTACGTCTTAACCGTGCGAAATGCTGCTGTCCTTTAGAATCAACAGTGTGTAATTTTGGTGGCGACAAATCATAAAGATCGTCATCCTGCTCATGCAAGTCAAAACGTCTATCGAACACTGTGCCACTGTGAATGCTCGTGCCAGACGAAGGTGGCAGTGTAGACAGATACGATGAGGAGGAGGTAGTCAATGCTGGCACTGATACTCTTTCTCCAGATTCTCCAGAATCATCAGAATAAGCCACATCCTCGGTATCATCATCCAAGATAGCTTGTGATAAGACTGGAGCTATCATAGAAGAAGGTCGCGTGGTGTATTCTGGGCTAGTGCCGGGGTTAATAACTAAAATAGGGAACGTCAGTGATACTGACGCAGCCCGGCTAAAATGCACAGTAGCACTAATTCGATACTGTCTAGAAAGCAGACACGAATAAAATGTAGGACAGAGATTATCTGGTAACCCCACAGGAATTGAAATTCTGCACGCAAATTTGTTTTCTAATGAGTTGATATCTTCATTCTTAATTGGTCGCCAGGCCGGGTTTGACAAGTTCATTCGGTAGTGCTTGACTACTACCGACTCATTGTTTACGTCTTTTTTACATTCCTTAGCTGATAAGAAATAGTTGACTGGGATTTTTGTAGTGATACTATCGCAATGAATTTTGTACTCGACACTAGTAATTTTAGGTGGTGAGGCTGCAATAGCTTCCAAATCAAGATCAACTAGTTCAACTACTGATCCATATGTACCAATTTTGAGTAATTGGTTCCCTCTTTTAGAAACTTGTACGTGACCTGACGCTTGTTTCAATATCCCGTTGCGTAATTTTGAACTAGTCGAATAAACCTCCTGGAAAAGACACTGGTCCTCTGATCCCTTAATATAGTCGAGATTGTTTAGGCCCATATAAGAAGGTCGGATTTGAATATCCTTTTGTCCCTCTGCCACAACCAACCGAAGATCTGGCTGCAGTTTGTTCTCACTCACAATACTTGCAACGACGCTGTATGCCACATGCATAGTACGAACCTGGGTATGCTTGTCGTTGAACCCGGGTGATGAACTGGCCTTTGAAGAAACAAAGTTCCCCGCAACTTCCGGTGAGTTCCATGACCCCTTGGGTGGATGTCGAGTGATTGTAGATGTAGTGAAAACAGTATCGTACCTGGATTGATATCCTAGACTAGGAGGTAACCGTAAGTGCAAATCCAAAGGTTCTTCGTTGGATTTTTGACATCTACAAGCAACCTGAGGAGCTGACTCAGGAATAACCATTGAAAATGGCAGGTGGTACTTGAACCCTCTTTTGAAAATTCGGTCGGGTGGGTAAAGCTCCTCGTGGAAGATGACTTCCGCCAATGCAATTTTCCGTTTAAATTCACGGTACGCAGTAGGAGAACTTCGTTTAACCATTTCTAGTAACCGCAGTCGTATATATACAAGAGTCGACTTGATATCAGTAAAAGGCACTATTACAACTTTCCCTGCCAAGATCTCGCCCGTGTCAAAATATTGTGTGTCATGGCTACTACTCCCACAAAGTGTTTGGTCAAGCTCTACTACAACTTGACTCCGATTCCAGATTTCTGACTCTTCTACTGGCTCCACTATTAGACCTCCTGCAGTATAGCTCGGCAAAGACGAGCTACTGCTCGGCCTACGCAATGTCTCTTGTTCAACCATTACAGGCCAATTCACAATAAAGGATTAACCTGGTAACATAAAAAAATTTTTATGTAGTGTTCCAATTATAAACCCAAGTGAAAGGTGGTGCCAAAAAAACCAACGGCTCGCTATTTTAGAAATTTCACAAGCTTCGGCACCCCGGAAGAGCCTTAAGGTTGATTTAACCGCGGTAAGAAGAATAAAAATATTGCGCACATACTAGATAATCCCGATTTCCGATTGTCGATTCTAATTTTGCCTAACCGATTTCGGTCTTCCAGGGGTATATTAATACGCGGCACCTTGAAAAGCTCGACAAGTCACATGATTTTCACACTCTAATCTTTTTTAAGTCTAGTCTTTCGTAGCACTTTTTTCTACTTTTGCTCTTTTTGCGAAAGCTAATGTCAATTGATTTGGACGCTTCTTTGGGCTGGTCTCACTTTTCTTCTTCTTACTATCTCTTTTAGCAATCTGTTCAGCTTTGATCTTTCTATCTTTCTCGCCTATTTTCTGAAGTTCTTCTGATTTTTTCAATACTTCCGGATCATCACTGCTTTTACCAATTAGCCAAGTTAATAGCTTGATCTCTTCCCTCCGTACGTCATTACTGACATCCTCACCGCCAGCATTATCGCCTTCGCCATTATATTCTGTCGGGGTCTCAAGAATTAGCGGTTTCTCAGCCAATTCCGGTTTATTCATTATCAGTCTAAAAGTTTCAAGACCTAAAAACCCAACACCAATGTTTTGATGGTTGTCTCGCCGACTATCAAAAGGATACTTGGAATCATTCAAATGAATTCCTGCAAGGTACTTGAACCCCACTATCGTATCGAATAGATTCCAAAATTCATCAAAGGTTTCCTTTGTTCTGAGATCATAGCCTGCGCAAAATGTATGGCATGTATCTACACATACACCTATACGGTCTTTGTCATCAACTAGTTCAATGACATCATGTAAATCTTCCAATGTAGTGCCAACAATCCTATCAGCATCGCCCGTCATGTTCTCAAGAACGATTTTGACAAACTTCGTTTGGGCAATACCTTCATTGATAGCAGCAGCAATTCTTTTGATGGCTTCCGGTTTTCCTGTGCCTAAAGACGACCCTGGATGTATGTTATACAGTCCAATCTCGAGCTGCTCGCATCTTTCCAAATCATCAAAAAATGCTTTGCGCGCTTTATCCCGTTTCTCGTCGTCGGGGTTACCCAAATTAATCAAATAAGACGCGTGTGGTAACACCTGTTTTCTAGAATCGTACCCCAGCTCATCACACTGGTCGTGGAACTTGGTAATATCCTTGACTTCATAAGGTTTGGAATCCCACCTTCTTTGATTTTTCAGAAATATAGCAAATGCTGTACCGCCGAGCTTGTTTATTCGACCTACAGATTCACACACTCCTAAATTTCATGTTAGATGAATATACATTTGGAGCGTAATTCCCCAATCAATTCCACCACATACCTTTAGCTGTAGACACATGTGCACCTACCCAATGTTTGACCGACATAATTTCTGTGTGCGATACAGAAAATTCTCAAAGTTGATCCTTCAAATTTACTACAACAATAACAAAAAAAATTTAGAAATGGCTGGCATCGTTTCTTCGATATATCGAAATTAAAATTATCAATGCAAGCACAGATCATCAGAGATCAGCAATGTCATTAATGTACCTGCAAATCTATTAGATCAAAGTACTACTACCCCGGGCCTTCAGTAGAAGAAAAGTATATTGAAAACTAAATTACTGTTTTAATTGATTTTATTATCTATGCTAATTGGTCCAAGATTGCAACTTTCCATAGACCAAATAACCTTGAGTTTTCAGGATACGTTAAATTACTTTCTTCTAACTGACAGTTGGTAGCTTCAAATACATGTGCCGGTACTTTTATTTCCTCGGTTTCTCCTCTTTCGAGACGCAACTGGGAAATATTGTCAAAGGAATAAAAAATTTTGAATCCCGTAATTGGATTCAAACCCGTTCTCCCAGTAGTGAACTTTACATTACGTTTAAATGCCCATATAAGCACTTGCTCTTTGGAATCAGAGTTTGTCAGTAAAAAGGTGTATATTGCATGAGCTTCAATCCCATCTGCGATGAGTGAAGACACATACAAGTGCAGTGGGTATTGTTGAGGAAGCTTTTTATCCTCTGTTATGATTTCTAAGTTCCATTTGAAAAGCCTAGCAGATTTATTGTCAGCTGCTAGTACGCCAAGCACGGTGTCACAGCCTTGACATATGCAACTCTTTCCGGAAACTCTTATACCCTTACAATCTTCAAGATGAAATAAGAAATAATCTAGCCCTACTAGTGCCATATTCTTGTAAGGTAAAAGTGTTGCAGCTGAGTATCTCTGTGCATAATATTCGTACTTCCCATCGCCGTCATCCGGTTTATGGCAATGCCAATAATCCATCATTTCAGCCCAATGTTCTGACGGAAGCGGTTTCCAGGTACTAATAGATGATTGGTTCCCCCCGCTCGTAGCCAGACTTTTGTGGCATTTCAAACATTGCAACGAAAAGAAGTCTGTTGCTTTGCTGAGCATTCGCGAATCCCAAGGAACAGAAACATTGTCCGAAAAAAAGCCAGAAAAAGTTTTCAGTTCTGGATTAGCTGGAAGTTTGAACGAAAGTAAATGTGACTTTTCCCCAATGGCATGAGGCCGCTCTGATATTGATACTTTTACATCCTCGGGTAGTGGGATCACAAACCTTTGATCCTGGTCAGATCCTTCTTCGTTGTACAACAACACTGCTTGTTTGACTGAATCAAATCGTAAAGTATGCGCAATCGCAGTTTTGGGTATCTGAATACTGATAGATATGGCTCTAATGTTACCTAGGTATTCGGCTACAAAGGTGCATTTTTCTACGCTCATTGCATTATGGTGAAATTAACTGCAACTTGGTAGTTTTAAGTATCAAGAATAATAAGTTACAACAAACTTGCAGGCAAATACCTTACTGATACTAGTGAATAAAACCAGATATAAAATTCTAGTAATGTCTCGATCAAATTTTAGGAACCTGATCGTGAATTGCGGCAAAACTTTTGGCGGTCGCTGGGTGTCATCGACGCGCCTTAAAAATAAACAATTACAATGGGCACAAGTCCTGCTCAGGGCCTAATTTGTTCAACTACATCTGGTCGATCTGGGACAGCGTGTTTTACCACAAGCTGTCGTGTAGAAGTTTACCACGTTCGACGCGAAATCACGAGGTTTCTTTGGAAAAGGCCAGCATTTGGCCTGACATATTTATAGGATAACTGGGTGCAGGGAAGGCTTGGTATTTAAGTTATGGTATGTCCATGGCTAATGTCAATCACGAAAGAAAGAAAAAGGCACGGTTGCTAACGGTGAAGGTTCATTTTACTGCATTCAATGCAAGTGAAGAGGAGTTAATTCAAGATGTTCAACAACATACGTTTGAATTGCAGGTACGTGTGAAACGCGGTATTTTTTCATAAAAAGTTGCTGGTTTAACTTATTGAATTTAGATTGAAGAGGCGTTGAAGATCTTTCAACAGGCTCTCAAATACCAAAAGGACAAGAACATAGAGGAAGCTAAAAGTCAGTATGATAAGCTGTTCAAGATAGAAGTGCTCAAGCTATCATCTGTAAGTCACAATTTTGCTTGGTTTTCTTCACGTATTGCAAAATTTGGTGTCTAATGTTTAGGATACGGGGTTACCAAGGTCGGCTGAAAAGCTCAAATTTCTTATTTACAAGAACCATGCATTGCTGCTATTAGAAACTCTTCATAAAAACTATTCTGAACTAGAATCAGTTGATGATTTACTGGACAGTATGGCAGGCATACTGTTTGAGCTTATTGAAGCACTGGAATACTGTGACAATGATTCTCATTTTTTTGACGTTTTCTCGTCTTTATCAAATATACTTGGGTACTATCGTTTGGGTCGGCTAGCGCTAGAATCAATTGTTTATTCAGAGGATAAGAATTTATCTATAGGAAGTGAATTGTTATTACATGGAAGATTGAATCCATTTGAATTGACAGTTCTTTCCAAATTGAGAGATCTGTTATCGACGCGTTTGAACGATACCGCTTCGTTAGATAACAGTCTCATCTATCAAAAAGTTGCATCTATGAAAGTTAATCCAAGGTTTTTGTTAAAACCTACTGATATGAACTGGATAGTCGAGCGTTTTGATATTTCAGATGGTATAGATAAACTTGTTGAGTTAATTGAGGATGAGAAGTTTGATATAACCATTTCTAACGGTGATTGGTTATCAGTTTCTTCGGCATTAATTGACATCTTTTCTACTTTATCCAAAAGCCGAAAAAAGTTTGAGTATGAGGATCCATATTCATTCTCATCTGAACCAGCAACTGTTATCAAATTCATTCTTCCTCATGGGGAGACTTTATTACTGAAAGATGAAGATCCCAATCTTATGCAAGTAGACAGCCCTACTATGCCTAATAATTCTGATTATGGAACAGCGGTGCCCAAGAGAAAACGAGGAACCGGTGATGTCCCTGGAACTAGGCAGAGCAAAAGAGTCAAAACTAGATCACATGAAGATACCCAAAAGCTCGATTCAAGTAGTATTGCTGAAGATGAGGCGTTTTTTGAACAAATCACATCTTTCTTAGATGTGCTTGGCCGAAAAGTCGAATCTGTTATTCCACACTTTCTTGGAAATTACGATGAGTACCCTGAATTTGATTTATATATAATGGATTTCAAAGCAGTTCTTCAGTCATGGGATGAAGAACATGCTGAATTATACTTGAAAAATGATAGTCTGCCTGTGAATGATGATCAGTCTGTACTACAGATGCTTGATTTTGCTGCTTTGGGTAAAACAGATCCTATCCGCACGTCCCCTTTTGGTCCCTCTCCAGATGCTTTAAAGTTCCTTACTCGTGTTAATGGAGATAACTTCCATTTCCAAGAAGTACGTTTAGGATTTCTGAAAACCGTACTCTGCGGTACGAAAAATGAAAACTCTTTCATGATTAGAGACCATTTCCCACAAGAGCTTCTTGACAACATCAAGAAGACTATGGATTCCTGTGAACCTTTACTTTATAGCGATGTCAAATTGTCTTTATTTAATGAAATGGACTGGATGAAACAGATAAACGGATTAGAACTTGCCCAAAGTATTCATGAAATATACCTTGATGCATATTTAGTCTTAGGAAAAATTATAACACCGTCTGCAAAACCCAGCAACACTCTTTCAAGTTTAGAAATTCAAAAGGGTGCTACAGGAGTTCGAATAGAAAGATGGAATGGTATTGTTGGTGATTTCTTATCATTGATTCCGAAGCAAGAGCTAACACCTGAGCAAAAGCATTTATACGACAGACTAAAATTAAGATACGAATGGACAAGAATTTTTCATGGCCAGATTTATGGTAATACTTCTCAGTCATGTTTGGAAGCGTTCCAGTCTTTACAAAATGACATTCCCGCAGATCTGGTGGTAGACTATGCAAATTTTCAATGTATTCCAAAGATATCTCAACGGTCTTGTGCTACTCAAATTTCAAAATTTAGGGCTGTGTCGTTTTTTTCCAAAATTTTTGAAAGCACAAAAGAGGGTAACCGTGAGGAGCAAATAGCCTTGCTAGAATCTGCTCTTATGCCTGAAAAGGGCACAAACGAATCACATGAACAAGCAGCTGTTTCAGAATTTCTCGAGAGCTCTTCATTTGAGTTTCGCATGAAGCTCTGGTACTTATTACTAGATGCCTACGAGAGTGTTGGTGAAAAATCCAAATCTTTTGATGGATATTTACGAATGTTTATGTCTACTGTCAATGAATTTGTTGGTGAGAAATATATTAATGATACAGATCAACAACGATACCCACTGTTATTGCGGTCACTCAGTGTCTGTTATGATGTGTGTAAAAGCTTGATGAGGTTGTTGGTTCAGGATGAAAGTTTGTTGGATGCACTCTCCAATGAGCGCAAAGAGCAAGCATTAGACGCTACTATAAGAATGGTACGGATGTTGTATATTTACATTTTATTTGATGATGCAATTAATAACAATGCCATCCAAGCGCCTTCGTTGCCCTCATGGCCCAAGGCCTCAGAAAAAATTTGGGAGCTTGTTGTCTTTTCATGGAGTCTCTTCTATCTTTTTTATCGTGGATGTTTGCCTGCGCAATCTTCTACTCCAGAGGTTCTTAATGATATACTGAGTATTATTCATGATCTGCTGGGTACCCGGGGCCATTGTGGTATATCTGATGGACTTTTTTTGGATTTGTGTCTCAAAGAATTGGTTAGGCTTGATTGGCCTGATTCTGAGGCAGATATGCTGCAATGTCTTCAATGTAGGTACGGTCTCTCACTGGGAAATGATGATTGGTATGCCAGGTATGACCATCATTGTATTCCTGGGGAGATTGATGCACCTGCCGCGTTACGACTTTCTAAGTTTATCATGGGTAATATTCAACGGAAAAAGAATTTCTCATCAGCTATTGTGCGTAATGATATTAAATCAGTGCTTGACCAGTTTTACGATGCTTTAGGTCCACCTGAAAAAATGGCGCCCGCGTTATGCTTGAATGGCAGTGTTATTGACCAGTATACTACTTCAGCACTGAGCAGTAATAAGATTAAGCAGTCTATACGTGGTATGGAGTATTTACCATTACATACCTCTAGAGATGAAATCATTACTGTCGCTAAAAGTGGATTTTACTATGTATTAGGTGAAGTCCACTTATCTTCAATGCGCACTAAAAAACGTACTGGCGGTGGACGTATTTCAGACATGGATGATGCAGTCAAGTATTTCAAGTACGATTTAATGTGCAACACCAACCGGTTTGAGTCATGGTTTGGCTTAGCGCAGGCGTATGAAGCTATGGCAGACGCTGATATGATTCACAGTGCTGAGAAACTGACAACAGAGAAGGAGGAAATTGTCATGGAGCTGAAACAGGGCATCACATGTTGTATGATGGCTATTAACGTGTATATTCAAGATAAACGTGCGTTGGAAACCAAGCAACAAGCTTCGCCTTCCAGTCATTATGAACATCTTTCTCATCAAATGTGGAACTTTTTAGCAAGGTTGCTTTATATGGGAGCTAAACCTCCTATCAGAATGGATGTCTTTAAATCGCCGGAAAAACTGTATTCTTCTTCTGGATCTTTTAGTTACGAGTCAATGTTCCCTCCGTTGCCAAGAAAAAAGGTCTTTCAACTAATTTTGTATGCTTTAGATAAGGCTTTTATTTTCTCTCCCATGGAATGGTCAATTCCGTTTTTGAAGGCCAAAACTCTTAAGGCTTTGGGAAACGATCCAATTGAAATTTTGGATACCGTGGTTCAATCCATTTCTTTGCTGCCGACAAAAGGTGATGTTATACTTGAGCCGCACATCAAACTTGTATCTTTAGTATACAAATTTGTTAAAGCGGGTAAAATTGAAATTTCTGTTGGTTTATCATATCTGTTAAAGTCGACTTATTACACCGAGCGAACTATCCTTGACGATCCCAATAACAAGCCAGATCCACAGTACAATGAAGAGTCTATTCAATTTTATGAGAACTGTATTGCCACTTTTTTGGCGTTGAAGAATGCAGATAAGAAACGTTTACATCATAGACCACATTACCGTATGGCAAGAATTTATGAAGAGGTATTCAATAATGTTACTAAAGCTAAAGAGCTCATGACAGGATTCTTCACACTGAAAACAGCTATGAAAAGCCCCATTCAGATTTGGAAGCCCGATTTGGAACGACCAGGGCGGCATTTTGATGTTGCATTTGAGTATATTGAATATTTCTGTCACTTGTTAGACTTGACAAATGATTCGACATCACTTATGGCGTTAGCAAGAAAGTTAAGACGATTCAGTGGTGGTTTAGTTCGTCTCCACGAAGCTTGGGAGATTTTATCTGCCACTTTGTGTCGTGCTGTGCGGAAAATTCTCGATATACCCAACAAATACTCCGACCAAGTTATACCCACATTGGTTTTTGAGACATTTGACGCCCGTTGTCAAAGAATGATTGTGTATGCCGAACGAACCATGGTAAAAGATAAAGCGCCGCCATCAGCAATTGCATTAGATTATGCAGCAGAAATGCGACGTATGAATAATGGATTTGGTTCTACTGCTGCAGTGGACGATTTACTAGTATGTACATTTTTGCTGGCATACAAGGACTTTGAGGCGACTATAGATGCACCACGTCAACAACACCAGGAGGAAATGAAACGGGCATTAGAAAAAGAACGCGAAAAGGAACGTGAGGAAAAAGAAAAGGAACGGAGTGAAGGGCTTTCAGCTCCAAGGTTTGGTAAAATTACAGTTCAGTCTTTGATATCGGATACTGTGGTCAAAGAAACTGCAAAATCACCAAGTCCGATGCCGAAATCTCCAAAGGGCCGCAGTACTACTCCATCTGTACCACGTGGTGCTCCTAATATTAAGGTGAGAGTCAATCGTCGTGATATCATTTCTAGAGCGTTGGGATATTCTCGTGCAACAGCGATGAAAATCGGCTCAGCAAAGGGCACAGTTATACCTTTCCCCAGGCCTGATAAAGATACGGTATATTCAAAACCACAGACACAAGGACAAGCACCCGCTCCAGTGGCTGATACTTCTGCTGCCTCTGTTGCTTCTTCTAGTGTCTCGCTCTCAGCTCCAGATTCTGCTCCGACGCCTGTTCCTGATGCCACTCCTGTAGTAGGTGCTACTCCCATGCCAACTTTGGTTCCAACCCCAATCTCAACGCCAGTTATAGCTTTGACTCCTGCTGCTCGTTCTACCCCAGCTCCAGTTTCAACTCCGATTCCAACATCAGCTTTTCAAACACCTCCTCCTCCTTCCCCTCCATCACAACCTGGTCAGGACGATTCTGATGTATCTTAGATATAGATATTTATTTGTTATTTTACATTTTTTTTCTTCAAGTCATTACGTTCGTTAAAAATAAATATTAGTCATCAATAGCTGCTTGGCTTTTTCCAGTGCCCCATTTTTCTCTCTCTCGGCCATCTTTCAATGCGTTAATAGTCGCTGGCAAGAGTTCCTGGATGGTTGTTTGCCTAAGGGCCTCTTCTTTGATCCGCTTTTCCTCGTCGCGCAACTGCGTCGAAAGTAATTCCTACTTAGTTAGCATATGTAATACTTTGTAAAGGTAAAGCAACACTCATTTCGTTGTATGGCATACTTTTATTGGCTTGTTGGCAAAGTCTGTGCCAGACAAAGTCCCATCAATAAGCTGTTCGTTAAAATCGGTATTGGGATCCTGTTAAGTTAGTAAGCCGACATATATGTGAGAGACTCTGTGTGAGTAGTAAACTTACTTTCAAGCATGTGTATAGTTTTCGAAAATCTGACTTGTACTCATTAGTAATGTTGGAATACTGGTCAAATATAGCAGCTTCGATTTCAAAAGCAATATCTTTTATTTTAGCTGAAACCTCGCTATCATTTTCTTCCTCTTCTCTTGAGTTTTCCAGTATTTCCGTGAACTTCGCTCTAGTGGCGTCTCGGGCCTTTCTGTGGGTTAGCTTTCGTGATAAATTGCAACCAAACTGATTCATATATACGTACCCGCTTGATTTGCTCCTCAGTTAGCGGTGGCGGCACGTAAGGAGCGTTTTTTTTTCTGTGTTTATTCAGCGCTTGTCTTTGTGCACCGGTAGGTAGTTTCACCATTATAGCCGACTCCGGTTGTCACGCAACCTGCTTATGTTGATAATTTGGTATGAAAATATAAAAAAAGTTAACGGTTAACCCCGGAAAAATATATTACAATTATAATATATATACATGCATGTGCGGCTGAACACACCGTCGTTAAAAAAAAAATAAATTAAGCCTAAATCGTCCAGTCCTAAACCGTGCCCCATGGACGATTGCAAGCAGTATTAGCTATAGTTGAGTTTCTTATTTTTAATCGAAGTTGAAATTTCAAACTTTGCACCCAACGTTGACGACTATTACTTCTTTTAGAGTGCCATAACCAAAGATGCCGAGGTCGATTGTCAGACGGGCATTGAAGAAGCTGACACCCAATACACCTCCTCCGGCATACATTCCGAAGAAACCTGTTGATGGTGCTGCTGTGCAAGCTAAGCCGCAGTCGAATAAATGGCAGCCAAGGTCTCGACCATCTGTATTAGAAAAATTATACGATAGAACTCAAAAAAGCATTGAAGAAGGTGCCAGGCATTTTCCCCAAGGAGGAAGAGAAGTATTTTTTCCTCGTGGTAAGGTAGTTTTGCTCCGACCCAGTGCTAAGCATACCCCCTACCAGGCCAAGTTTCTGGTGCCCAAGTGGTTTAACAAGCTGGATCTGCGAGACTACCTGTGGAACTTGTACGGATTACGAGCATTAAATGTCACTACTCAGTTATTATGGGCACGATGGAGACGTGATAACCCTATGTCTCCAAGGTATAGAGGCCCGCAAGCAAAGAAAATGACCATAGAAATGGAAGATCCTTTTGTTTGGCCAGAACCTTTAACTGAAGCCGAACTAGATCAACAACTTCATGTATCTCGGTTTACAGAACAGCGTAAATATGCTGAGGATATCATGAATCGTCTCGGACAGGATAAAATTAAACCTCCTACCTCTTTTGGTGGGCTCGTCGGACCGTATGTTCCAGCGCCAACTGCATTCATACCAAAGAAACTGAAGAGAAGAATGCTTAACCAGGTAAAGAAATCTGAAAAGTTTACTGTTAGACAGTCAGAAATCAGTACCATAAAACGATACTTAGGTCTTTCTGCTTGAAAAGGGTGAGAGAAAAAAATTTATTGTAAATAATTTAGTCTTATATATATATACACGTTACTATCTTTGAAATCTTGGTTTTACCGGCCGTTTGGAGCTGGCTGGCGTAGATTGAGTAGGAGGAGTATCTGATCCAGTGGTAATAGTCTGTAATCCGCCTCTACCTCTAATTCTAGCTGTTTGATTGTTACCACTAGCTGTCTTAGTTTTAGTGATACCACTGCCAGTTCCACCGGTGCCAGTGATATCGAATCCCAATATAGATTTTCTTGGCTGTTCGGAAATGTTCTGAGATACTGCTTCCTCTTGTTCCAGTTTCAGCATTTTAAGCTGCTCTTGTAGTAAAGTATGGCGGGCATATAATTCCTCGTGAGCTTGCTCCAACTCAGAGTATTGCTCCTCTCGAGAAATGCGATATCTGTCAATGACGCCTTCTAGCTTCGCATCCGTATCGTTACTTTCATGTCTGTGTAGTGCTTTCGTGAGATCTTGAACACGGTTCGAATACTCTGCACGTAATAAATCTCTATCACTAATCAGTCCCTTGTTCTGTACTGAAAGCTCTTCAACTCTCCGCTCGAGGCGCTTGATGCGATCTTCAAACTTCGAGTCCTTGGCAATCGAGTTATTGGCATTTTTATCTCCATTACTAGTGGTACTACTCAGTGATAATTCTTGAAGCTGGATCTTGAGGTCACTAATCTCGGTTTCTCTGTTCTTAATAAGTACAAAAAGGTTGTTCTTGTCGTCATTAAGCGTTTTCAATTCGAACTCCAAATTACATTTAGCTTCCTGTAATTCGTTCAATTGCAGTTGTAGCCCACTGTTCAGTTTTAGGATGTTCTCTTCATTCTGTGGTACTCCGCCTGTTAGAGCATGAGGTTTTTGTGATGCCTTCATTAAATTTTCTATTCTTTCTTTGAGCCTTTGTTCGTTTTCCAAATACTGGTTGGCAATATCACGGTAAACTCTCAACTTCCCTACCTGAGATTGTAGTCTCCTGATCCTATACTGATCATGTTTCATAACGTAGAATTCAAAATCCAGTTCGTTCTTTAATAACAAAAGTTCTCTCTGATAAAAGGATATGAGCACATTTGCGTCACTCTCATCATACCTGTCTCCGTCAACTCTGTTATTTTTGGGTATGTTTTGAATTGTGCTGGGGGATAGTGAGCCATCTGAAGTGGATTCCATGTCAGATAGTGCTTTCACTTTCGGTGAAGTTAAAACGCTTGAGATAGGTTTGAGACCAGTGCCAGTTACGTCGGTTTTAGAGTCATCAAGACTTAATAACTCTCCTTCTGTTGAGTTTTTACTGTTTTGCTGTTTTTCGACCAAAAAAAGTCGTTCGTGTTCTCCTAGTAATTCTTCTGCCTGTAGGTACCAGAAAGATGATGTGTCTTCCAGTTCGTTCTGTTCATTGCCGCTGCCTTCTACTTGAGTCTCCGATGGAGATCTCAGAGAGATACAGAATTCAGCAATTTCACTGGCGGTTTTACCCTTCAAGTAGTCTTTTGGGTTCCCAGAAAGTAGCATTGGATTCAAAGTAACTGCACCACTAAACTGGGCCGATGTATCTTGAATAGGGCCGTCTTCCCATTGTGTGGGTATGTTACCATTAGTAGCCAGGTATTGCTTGGGCTCCTTAATAAATTGCAGCAAATCAAATGGTGCAACACCATAAATCATTCCAAACAAGGGTAAAAGAGAGGTTTGAATAGTGAGACTAAGTTCATCGGGTGAAATATCAACACTGTTGCCGCTGTATGATCTCACTTGTAACGAAGATGCAATCAGACCGTAAATAAATAATATATGAGGAAGATGTTGGTCAAATACGTCGTTCGCGTATAATTGCGGAATCAACATGGATATAATTGAAGCAACCATTATAGGCAACTGCACATCAACCGGGGAAAGCTGTAATTGTTCGATTTTTTCAATAAGTGGTGATACAACATCGTTGCTAGACAGTTCAAGTGACTTACCAGTCGAAAGCAATGCAGAAATCAGGGAAAATAAATTAAGTACCGACAACGGGTTACTATTGTCGAGTTTAGCGGTGATATCCGAAATCACTTTCTCACCTTTCACTTCCCCGTATTGTAATATCAAATCTTTGGCGTTTTTAGTAATGAATCGGAGCCGTTCTTCATTTGCGTTTTTGGATTCGTCGGGTAAAACAAATAATGATGCGTCGCCTAGATACATATCCAAGAGCGCACTGCAAAGTGTTCGTGAAGACTTGTTGAAGTGCTCGTCTTCCACCGAAGAACCCCCGGTACGTGATAATAACTTCGAAAGGAGGCTCCTTGATATGTCTACCAGCTTATTGTTGTATCCAGCTGAATTGACTGCAGGGTTCACGATATACTTGAACCACTCATATGTAACTTTTTCGTCAATAAGACACTGGGTCAAACAATTCAGACACGCCAGTAGTTTGGTGTCAGCTTCAAGACTTTTCGAAGCATCCACCTGTGACCTTATCCGCCGCAATTCCTCGGAGAGCTTGACCGAATCGCCTATATCAACGCTAGGCTTTATAGCGTCAAGAAACTTGTCTATGCTGTTTTGAACATCTGAAGGTAGCTTGTTGGGCGTTTTCAATACATCGGAGGAGTTGAGAAAAGCCTCTATAGACTTAACAAGTGCCTTCAAAGCACTGGCAAACATATTGCGGTTTTTAGTTTTTCTTAGCCGTACTCACTGGGCCGCCCTTGGCCGTCATAAAATGTAAAAGTCCCTTGAGTAAAATCAGACACTAGATATGTCACCTAGTGTGAGTGCAGTACTTTATCACAGATTGAAAAGGTTCAGTAATTTTTCGAGCGCTCCTGATCGATCGCATCGTAGTCGGACAGCAGTAAAGTATTGGTATTTAATACGTTGGACTGTTGCTACAGTAATTATATTTGATCACTACATCAAGTTTTCAACTTCTTCAACCTCTCAAGAATGATTTTTTTTTCTGGTTTAACTGCTTTAGAGTTTTATTTGAATCTAGGTTTCCACTCAGAATACATAATACTGTTGTTTTGTTACGTTTGGGATTGTATGTAAGCCGGAAAAACCCAAATTCAAAATTTTTGTGTTTTTTAAAAAAGACTTGCATAGATTACAACATCTTGACCCCACAATTTTGAATAGTTGTCTGGGAACAAAAATTTACCGAACAAAAGCAGTAAACGGGAAAAAAGTCCATGGCTATAACGGATACAACAACGCTACAAAACATTAAGAAAAAGCAACACAAAATTATCAAATTTCAATAGTAGAGTAAAAACAAACAATTCAACAGATGTTAACGTGTAACCACGAGATCGAAGCTATAACTCTACTCATCAGTATAGTTGCAACAGTCACGGTTTGAATTGACCAAAATTGACACCAATTAGCAGAAGATACACACACGCAAAACAGTACAATGTCCTTTAGTTCATTACTGCAAGTGGTCGAATACTCTGACAATGTTCCTTACAACGACGGCCAAAGAGAATCCCGCTGGTCTAAGTCTTCTGAACCGTATGTTTTGCTGGCCCATGAGATGAAAACGCCTATTGGAAAAGTGCTACCAATAGTCGTAGACGCACTCAAAAGAACCTATGACTACGACGTACACTTTACCATTTGTGAGGACGAGGAAAAAAGCGTTATAATCATGGGAAGTACCATCGAAGAAAGAGATGCAGGGTTCGAACAAATCTTAAAACAATGGCGTAAGCAAAAAACGTTCAAGGTACTAGAGGGCTGGCGAGATGAAAAATACACTGTCTATAACCCTACTAATATACCATATCTACACATTGAGCGTGCAGCTTGTTCTATTTTTGGAATTGTGTCTTATGGAGTACATTTGATGGGATATGTCACTGACGGTAAGTCTCGAAGACCAACTAAAATATGGGTACCACAAAGATCTTTCAAAAAGCCGACATACCCGGGATACCTCGACAACACGGTCGGTGGAGGGCTAGGGTACCCTTATACAGTCGAGGAGACGCTTCTTAAAGAATGCCAGGAAGAAGCTGGTCTAGATCCCGATTTTGTCAAGGCCAATGCTATTGCGGTAGGTGCAGTTTCTTACGAAAGACAAGTCTCACCGGGTGCTCTTGATAAAGAAGAAGGATTTTATGACACAGAAGTCGAGTACATTTATGATCTAGAGTTTCCACCAGATATTATACCAAAACCGGTAGATGGTGAGGTTGAAGGTTTCCACCTCATGACTATCGATCAAGTCAAAGATCACCTTTTACGAGAACATTTTATGTACAACACGGGTCTGATCACAGTTGATTTCTTTGTGCGACACGGGATAATCACACCGGAAAACGAACCAAACTACTTAGAAATAATAGAACACTGCCACAGGAAACATAAATTTCCTTTAATGTGAAACAAAAATGGTTTTTTCAGCTCTCGAGTATTTTTGACCATTGATTGAAGTATGATGTAAACACACAGGTCACATAAAGGTACCATATATATGTAAAGACTTACCCGGAAAATATTGTCGAAAGGTTTGATCGCCGATAACGTTATTATTAGCAATAATTAGCGCGTGCTTAGGTTAACATTGGTCATATACTGTAAACTGAATCGTAGTCGGTTCTTACCGCTAAACATGATAGCCAATTCGAATTAATAAGCCACTATACATGAAACCTTTAAGGTGAACATCTTTTTTACTAATTTTTTTTTTTATTACTGACATAAGTTTCCACTTTTTTTTTCTCTCATACCTTTCTCTTTACCCTACACCGTTCATACTTTAGCATACCCCTTCTTTACTATGACTGTCACATCTGGTCCAGTGCTTCTTTTGTTCGACCCTTCTTATGTGTCAAAACCTCAGGATTTTAAAGAACTTCTAGAAAAATACAGTAGCGAATCTGATTTCCATCATGTGGTAGCAGACCGAGCTGTCCAAGGAGCACCAAAAATGACCCCTAATTATTACCAGAGAATAATATTAGCATCCAGTTTTAGCAACGGGTTGAAGGTCAGCGAGGAGAAGTTGGAGCTTTTGCATTCTATCCTTGCTCCTGGTGGAGAAGTCTGTGGAGACTTGGATGGCTCTGACTCACTTCCAGCGTTGCTTGCAGGGTTCATAGAGTCAGATGACAAAACCAAGTGGGTTAAACCTCAGCCTGTACAAAAGGCAGCTGTCGTAACTTTGAAGAGAAATATTGACGGCAAGAAGAGTTCTAATGTTATACCCAAATTCAAGAAAAATATCATCAATTTGGCTTCACTGAATATAAGCAATGACGACGAGGATGACGAATTAATAGATGAAAATGAACTTCTCAATGATGATTACTTTGAGTTAAGCACAGCTATTAACATTCCGGCCAAGTGCAACCCAGGCCCGGGCAAAAAGCGAAGAAAGGCGTGCAAGGATTGCACATGTGGACTGAAAGAATTAGAGGAGCAAGAATTAGAAGCGAAGAGAGCAAGCCAGAACAATGTCGTTAAGCTCGGTGCTGATGATATGGCAGAAGTTGATTTCACAGTACCAGGCAAAACCGGCGGAAGTTGCGGTAGTTGTGCATTAGGTGATGCATTTAGATGTGACGGATGCCCATATCTTGGGTTGCCACCTTTCAAACCAGGGCAGATAGTTACCATCCCATCAGGAGACGACCTTTAAAACGTCACATATTTGCATTTGTTTCGGAGAAACAAGAAGAGGAGAAAAAAAAGCCGAATAGAGTCTGGACCTCAAAAAACTTTCATCTTTTACTTTCATAGATGTACATTTATGTTTTTTTTAGGGTCGTCTCCTAAGGCTGGACAAGTTTTAGCTCAGTTAGGAGCAGCTTACTATAAAAGTGGGTGGGCTAAGCTTAGAATCAAAATACCACAAACTTTTTTATACTGACTCTCCAAGTTTGTGTGAACCTCTCCATACCACTGGTCTGTTCAACGACAACTATTGAGCACGGCCACCAACAGCTATGCGCCGAATGAGCTACTGTTTACTGTGATAAAATACCTGGCAACTAGGGCATAACCGATGCTGTGGCTGTCAATGATACTTTTTTCTAAGAGTAAGATATGGCCATCGTTAGTATAACGTGGCGTCATGCAGTGAAATTGATGTGTTTGTATATATACAAACTCACTCGTACTAATACCAAGTATCAATATCAGGAGGTCTTTTTGGTTGTATCTTAGTTTATTTTCTACTTTTCTACTTATTGTTATCTATTGAACCGAAGAATAAATGTTTGTATTAACATTTAAACATAAAACAATACATACAAAAGTACCGTGACATCAACAATTTATCTATTATTTGTACCGTATGGCATTTAATATAAACAGGATACTTGCAAATCACATAATATGGGTTATATGTAATGAAAATCCTGTACAAGAAATCGATCACCTATTACGGCGCTTAACCACTTGAGCCAG
This sequence comes from Groenewaldozyma auringiensis, assembly GCA_030574195.1. Taxonomy (NCBI): domain Eukaryota; kingdom Fungi; phylum Ascomycota; class Dipodascomycetes; order Dipodascales; family Trichomonascaceae; genus Groenewaldozyma; species Groenewaldozyma auringiensis. The sequence continues at coordinate 54,267 of JAJMEP010000059.1, forward strand.
CGCTTAGCCTTCACGCGTTTACCCCTATAGCTACAGTGTGGTACCAGTTATCGCCCGCGGTCTGGACTTTTAGATATATTCGAAGAGAAAAAAGCTTATTTCTAGGTGGCCTGTATGGCTATCATTCAACCTAATCGGGAAATTCAGGGGCAACTAGTTGCCTAATCCGGAATTTTGAAAAAAATCTTTTGAGCACCATTTTCGGGTCCTAAGTTTAAAAAATTAATTTTCACCTTCAAACTATGGCTTGTTGATATTCATTCGGTACAGATTTGCTTCAATAATTGAATGAAACTGATTGCAACCAATGAAAAATGAATCCTCACGAACCAACCACAATTTTGTGAATAAGGAAGTTTGCTTTCCTTTTTGGCCTTAACTTGCCTCATGCCATGATTCAAAGCTTGTGTGCCTCAAAAAATGATTCATATACAACTCTAAGCCAGCTTCAAAGTACAGTAAAAAAATTAAAATGGTGACTCACTTTTCAGAGAAGTTATTGACCAAAATTTGCGGATTTGGTCTACCGTCTGTACAGGCAAATCATAAAATATGCCCTAATTTTTAACGTTGATCACTTTTAGCATGAAAAAAGGCCAAAAATGCAAAAATAATCACCAACTCAGTAATTACACGTTCAAAATTATCCAGAAAACATGTTTACCTTGTATTAACCGAGATATTTGGTCAAAAAATATTTCAATGAAGATCGATGTTGGGTAGATCGGCACCAAAATCGCCAATTTCAATACTTCCGAATATGAGCTTCCACATCCAACACCATAGAATGCTAAACTGTCCCATATATTTATACACCCAGGTTTTATTTGGATATATTTTTAAGTCAAAAAAAATATCGTTCCATGGTACAAGGTGTTTTGAAAACTGCACCAGGTAAAGTTTTGTCACGATTGACCAAATTGAGCTCTAAACATGTATAATTCCACAATGGTTTATTTATCAGACCCTAAAAGCATATTTTTAGACACAAGAAACCTGATATTTACCACTGCTATTGAAAATTTCTGAGATACCAAATTTTCGGCTTACCTTCCAGGTACCCTTTGTTCAACATACAGTCAAATTATCCGCGTGGCTGATACACTGTATTGGCATTAGCCTAGTCAAAATCTAAATCTGCATCTTGTCAACAGAATTCGTGATGTTATGCATAAGTTCTTGTATTATTCACTGTTTCTTTTCTGTCGGCAAGGACAATTTTCCTTGCAGATTCAAGAATTTCATAGATGCACATTTATGCTTCTCATAAGGTCGTCTCCCAAGACGGACCTAAGTTCTCTCAAGATATTTAACACCAAATCAACTGATCTAGGGATCAGATATACAGAAAGATCTTTAACAGAAAGAGTTAAGCCATGGGATATAGCTAGGTCAACAGTGTCCATCACTTGCTCGTTCTGTTTAAGTTGGTCATTGGTCATTGTGCCAGGAAAATCCAGAACTCTATCTATAGATGGGTAGTTCCTTCCAATAAATGAGTAGTACTTTGTTTCATCAAGTTTCGGCAAAAACTCCTCCAAGGGATACCAACATTCTTGAGGGTCTGTGGCAAGTGTAAATTCAGGATCCAATAAGAAGCTTGGTGAATACTTTCCTTTATATTTCATCTTATTACGATTGTGGATATAAAATCCCAGATAGTAATAACGAAGTCTCAATTCTCTTGCTAATGCAATTTCTCGTAACGATCCCACTTTACCCAATCCGTACTTGGCATAATGGGTGTCCCACATAAAATACACACTTGATACACACTTGGGCAAAATGTCTATAACGCCCACTGCTATCAGTTTATCATTGTAGTAATAAAGCTGGTGCTTGGCTCCATACTTCGTGGAACTTGATTTTGGAAAGGGGTCTGTACACAAAAACCTAGTAAACGAAGCCTCACTGATTTCGTCTTCTTCATCGTTATGAACCTCCATTTGATACTTTTTGTACAATAAATATTTTTCTTTAGTGAACTTGTTTGAATCCAATACGATTTTCAAACCACCGGGTCTTTCAGAGTCATGAACAACAGATTCTAAATTGAAAACATTTTGTTTCCCCTTATGAGCTTTGACCGATTCTCCTGTAACCCCACGGTTAAATCTGTTCAAACATTGCCGTTGCTCCTTGGAGGCAGCAAATTTATCCACATCAAGTCTTATGGTGTATTGCGGACAGCAACTAGCCTTCAAATCTGGCTTGTACAAAAAAGTCCCACTCCTTCTAAAACCTCTATCAATAAGCTGTTGATACTCGTCAACTGTGAGACTGTTCGCAACAAACCCGTATATGTAGGAACCATCGTCGCTATCACAATACCCACAATGCGACTTCTCAATGTAATTAGGTCTGCTTATATCCATCTTCTTTCTCTGCATGCGCACATGTCGTCAATTCAATGTTACTGATAGCCGCGCGCTTTTACTATAATTGTAAAGCAGTTTCAAATTTGTTGTAGATGGACAACTTTTACATTTACTTAGCATGTCAGCAAGTACTAGTACTAATTTGGACACGCCGATCTACCACACTATATTGTTGGAACTCTGAGCTTAATCTCGCGAGGGGAGACAACACTCAAATATCTAATAGACACTTAGTAGCCGTCATCTTCATAAAGAGGAATAAAGAGTACCATGCGTTTGCTGACTTATAATCCAAAATAGCAAGTAAATAATTGTGTAAGTTAGTAAAGAACCGATAAGAAATTAACCCTGCCATACAATGTAGTACGATTAGGTAATATAATTCCAACACATATTGATCATGATAAAGATCTTAAAGGGTTATATGATTTTCACTTTACGCGTTATGAGTACTTTACTCCAGGCGCGTTCTATCATCATATCAAGATAAAAAAAACAAAAAAAAAACAAAAAAAAATAAATAAAATGCCTGAACTTGTCGAATGCCCGCTATGTCACGAGAAAACGACTCTAGCCATAGTTAACCGACATTTGGATACGGGTTGCAGGAAGCCATCTGTTGCGTCCAAGGAAAATGGTGCTGCTGGGCATGAGCCTGTAAAGCGAACCTTGGGTGGTACAAGTGCTCGTAGTAGTCCTGCTGGTGCCACCAAAAATTATGACATGCATGAGCCACAAGAGGCCAAACGACAAAGAATTTCCACCACGACTGCAGGTGACACATCCAGGCCGTTGGCCGAACAGGTTAGGCCTCATGACCTGGATGATTTTGTTGGCCAGCAGGACCTGGTTGGCGACGGTGGACTACTGAGATCATTACTTGATAGTGACAAGATCCCCTCTGCTATTTTGTGGGGACCTTCAGGTATTGGCAAGACTTCGTTTGCTCGTATAATTGCTAACAGAACGAAATCACGGTTTGTAGAGCTCAGTGCTACTACGCATGGTACGGCAGACTGTAAGCGGGTCATTGAAGAAGCACGAAATGATCTTCGTTTGTTACGTCGTCGGACTATATTATTTATGGATGAGATACACCGGTTTAACAAGGCACAGCAGGATATATTTCTGCCTGCAGTCGAGCAAGGTGATATTGTGCTCATTGGTGCGACCACCGAAAATCCATCTTTTCGTATAAATGGAGCATTACTCAGTCGGTGTCGAGTATTTGTAATGCAAAAACTTGGAGCGAATGACATTCGCAAAATCCTGGATAGGGCTATCAAAGTTCTCAGCGATAAACCAAAGTTTGAAGAAGATGCTGTGACATACTTGGCTAATTTGGCTGACGGTGATGGAAGAGTTGCATTGAACCTACTAGAAATCTGCATGTCGTCTGGGAGTAAAGACGAAATTATATCAAAAGAAAAGGTCAAATCACAACTACAACGAACTCATTTATTGTATGATAGAGTGGGGGACTCGCATTACGACACTATTTCGGCATTCCATAAATCCGTGCGTGGATCTGACTGTGACGCTACATTATTTTATCTTGGCCGCATGCTTGAAGCTGGCGAAGACCCTTTATATGTTGCGCGTCGTATGGTACGCATTGCCAGCGAAGACGTGGGCATAGCCGATGATACGTGCCTACCCTTTGCAGTGGCCACATTTACTGCAGTACAGCAAATTGGGATGCCTGAAGCTGATTGTGTATTAGCGCACTGTGCAGTGAAATTGGCATCAGCACCCAAGTCAGTCAAAGTTTGTCGTGCTTATAGTGCAGTTAAGGAATTATTAAAGAATGAACCACTAGCAGCAAGTGCCACTATTCCTATTCATTTGAGAAATGCTCCAACAAAGTTGATGAAGGATATAGGGTATGGACGGGAATATAAGTATAACCCTGATTACGTCGATGGCAAGGTCAAGCAGGAATACATGCCCGAACCCTTAAAAGGGCTAAAAATCTTACCGGAAGAGCATCTAGGAACAATGATAGATGCCGATTTAATTGAGGATAAGTAGTTTATTATCAATATTAGTGTTATTAGTATTATTAGTGAATTCCTTGGAGTTAGAAAGAAGAAAACAAAAAATGCTATCTTTCATTGGGAATCATAGTAATCATTATATACAATATCCTATCAGCCTCTTATCTGAGGATATCAAGATTTGTTTGCGATGATCTAAACTGCCGCTTAGATCTTGCTTCTGTATGTTGTCATTTCATGCTCGGTTCTGCTTAGTTCCTTTCAAGTTTTTTTTTTCTTCGTTTCATTTTTCAAAAGTACTTTTTTTTTGTTTTTATTTTTTTTATCGTTTAATTTTTTTTTTATTTCTCTAGCTTCTTGTCTATGATAAATCATTGTAGAAACTTCTGAAATATTGTTTGGACTCTTCGTATTCATGACGAACAACGCCTAGTATAGTTTTAATTCGGTCTAGGCAAACATTGTCGTCACTTATGTCTGAAACACCAGTTTCATCTTTGTGTGCGCCCAAATGTTGAATCTTTTCACATTCATTCTGTACTTTTCGGAGACCCAAAGCTGCAGACGACCCCTTGAGGAAATGACCTAATGAAGACAACTGATCAAGGTTACTAGAGACCAAAGCTTCATCCATCTTGGCAAAAGTCGATTCTGCCTGTTCAAAGAAATTTTGAACTAACCCTGAACTGAACTCTCGATCATCCTCATCTTCATCCATTTCCAGTATCTGTCCAAAGATACTCCAGTCAACAATACCATTGTCTTGTATATGTTGTGACTGTTGTTGCTGTGACTGACCATCAGCACTGGTCTGTGTAGATGAGTTGGGGTGATTCGAGTCTGGAGGCCCACTCGAGAAGGACATGTTAAAATATGACGTGACTTCTGTAAGATAGACAAATAGTGCGGGGAAAGAGATTCAAACAGCTGAGATTGAAGTTAACAAGTCACCAGCGGTTGTGACCTGAAAAAATTGGTAATGAATTTAGAATAGTTCCAATTTGCAGCCTCGTGCAAAGCATTCAAGGATTATACACAAAATAGCGTATAATTTATAAATATGACAAAAACTTTCGTCCCAGACACCAAAGCTTCACCAAAAGTATATGGGGACGCCAAAATAGAAAGGTGCGTATCAAAATGGAGACAAATAGATAAAACAGTTACTAATTCTCAGTGTGAGCGTTGTGGTGTGAACAACTACTTTATAGTAAGAATCCCGTCTTTATCCACTGTGTGTTTGTGTGTGTTTGTGTTTATCTCTTGTCTCAAAGAATACGACAAAAAATATAAATGTGAATAGATTATCAACCTACCACAATGTATTCCCTGCTAATTGTGCCCAATAACGAAGGGTGCAGAAAAATTTTACGACGACGGTGAAGTAGCCGGTTTTATAACAGGGTAATTGTTATGTTACGGACTTTTCTTCTTTGCTAGGAAAGATCTGTATGAGAGAGAGCAAGGATGGGATATAGTTATCACACCAGGCCCCAAAACAATCAGAAGAGAAAAGAACAGCAAAAAATGTACTGAGTGAAAACAAATACCAGACAAAATCCAGACCTAAATGGTGGGCGGAATAACTTTTTGAAAGCAGTAGAAAGAAAAGAAAGCTATATTAGCCTTTAGAAGTGCTTGATAATAAATTAATGGTAGTAAGAGATGTTTAATCGTTGTTGGCATTCAATTTGATCGGCCACAATCAATTTCTTCTTACTAAAACTACCATAGTAAGCAGAATAAACTACTTAACTAAAGATACAATGCACTGTGTAACGTCATAACTTAGTTTTATATCTATCTAGTACTCAACTAACTATAGTACAGTGCTACGTAATATCCAGCGCGGTACCACCGGATTTATGTACCGATCGTTTTGGTATTACGTACATGCTTAAGCGCTTGTAAAAACCGTTAACACCGGCTCAGTAAGTAACTGTGTACGTACACTGACAATGCCAGCAACCGCCAGACTATTAACTTTACTACGTACGAGCTGGCACAAACCGGCACATCAGTCAACATCATTCAACATCAACAACACAATTGATAAGTATAATATTGTATCTATGAACGTACAAGAAGATGTGACGCCGCACAGAGCATTGGTGTGGGCTGGTCTGCTTGCTGACGGCAGCTCCTACTCCGTTTAGCATTACTCCGTTAATTATTCCGTGATCATGTATGTATGTGCTAGTATGCGTATATCCAGTATGCGTATATCTCAGCATGCACGTAGTACTACTAACTGTTTGCACTAGCCAGTTACAGTAGGTGGATGCCCCGTACGTACGAACGTGTGCCACGTTTCACCAGATGCTATATAACAGTACCGGTAGCCAGCAAATTTTTCTATTTTTTTTTTTTTTTCTCTACAATGTCTTTTTGTAGGAGCCCAGAGTCACGGACCGTTTCTGCTGTCAGTCAGCGGTCTTTTTTGTCTATGACAAATCTATCGTGCTAGGGCAGTCCTTAGAGAAATGCTGTAGTGAGAAACTTTCTCCTGCGAGTTGGCCAGTCTATTATGTCGTGAGATTCTAGTTCATACGAGTCTCGACGCGCCCAAAAACTTACATCTTTTTCTGAAATAGTTTAAATCGTTGAAATTGTATAAGTTGTAACTGTGGCTTCAACTGCTGTTGTTGCTTTTGTTAATGCTACTGTTAATTTTCACTATTGCTTATATACGCCTGATGTCATATTTGCCTTGGTCAATGTGATATGCAACCACCTTACATTTTGTTATATTTGGATGTTTCTATCTTTGAGTTTTCTTTCCAAAATTGGAGCTAACGGACAAGCATCTGGTTTGATGTCTTCCCCGACGTTACCGTTTTTTTTGTAAAAGCTTGCGCAACACTTGTATAGTTTGTCGATGTACTTTGTACAGTTTGTTTGGTCGTACCCGTTACGCTGTATGCATGCTTTTTCATGTTAGATATCAATTGCCACAAGTACTTTTATTACTTCAAAATTGCCATTCAATGTAAATAGAGGAGTAAACAAATCGGCAAGCCAATGATTTGAGAGAAGTCAAATGATTCTACCCATTTATCACGGTTACATTGTATGTTGCTATGGCTGTGGTTCTCCTAACTATTAAAGTAATTCAAGAAATCAGTTTGTTACTGTCGACTTACCTTGAATAGCACATGCCTCTTTATGACATTCGTACTTGAAAGTCATGCTGCTGTTGATTTTTTTAGCCAGCAATGTGTAGCGGCAATGATGGTTATGAAACTTATAACTGTCTAATTAACCCGGCAAGCTTACGGGTACAATTAAACTATTCGAATCAAAATTTAATAAAGATGCTGATTTGAATGATGAAAGTTGCCAGGGCTATACGCCTGAAAGAATCTAGTAACTAATTGTCCACAGGGTCCATTATAAATAGATCCACACAACCGATTAAGCCCAGCCTAATTTTGCACCAGTGAAGATTCCTCATGGCGAATAAACTGGGGGCCCCACACGCCCTAAGCTCAGTCTAAATCAATTCATATTTTGGATATATGATAGATAACAATCTTTCTTCAAATCATTCATTTAGTGCTTACTACTTGTTCAAAACAAACATTGGCCATCCTTAAGCGGTTATTCATAATTGGGTAGATACAACACAGAATGAGTTGCACGAAAGGGTCATTGCCGTCATCTTAATACGTGGTGGTACTTTAGCGCCTAAGACACGGTTCTCACTGGTACGATTATCTGAATTTATTTGACTATGAAATTTTGCATTTGCCATTTGAAATCAGCTTCTTACTCTGGCTCAGGTACCCACTTGAAGGCCAAGCTTGTAGGAGAAAAATTGGTCTTCTAATGTTGTTTGTCTTAATCGGACAGGTTTAAACTTACACGACGTCATACATCAAGGGAAAGAGGAGGGGGGTGGGACCTGAATTCCTCCACATTTATAGATCTAAGTTCCTCGGAAAAAATCAACAACAAAAAAAATAAATTCAATAACAAAGTATGTTTCTAGTAGATTAGGCGAGTGCACGATATGTTTAGACGTACTTGTCGCAAAATATTGATCACCATGGGTGGAACTTTCGGATCGCATAGAGCCTTTTCACGTTTTTTGTGTTGTGTAATATTTTGACCCGGATCCACAAAGTAGCAATGCATGTGCCTTGCATAAAACTATAGCAATGCTAAAAAAATACACATGAGTATTTACTTCACATAGTTAGTAACGGTAGATTAAAACGTGCGTGTGTATACTGGTGGCCGCATAGCTTATATAAAACCCCAGTAGTTAGTCCCAGCTTGAGCTAATATACTATACCGTACGTAACGGCGTACCGGCAATGAACCTGCTACCAGGTTGTAGCACTTGATAGTTGAGGCACATGTATTTGGTGGCGTTTGTAGCTCATTCAGCCGAGTAGTCTTGACTAGTATTGGCAGATAGGTACATGCTTGGTCGTCATGATCAAGTCCTGTGGCCAAAAAGGGGGAAAAGGTTTACGTAGTTATCCATAGAAAGATAGTGGTATCGCATATTTAATTACCCGATACATATGCTTCGGTAAATGATCTTCAGCTCGACATCTAACTACCCGTACCGGTATTCATACGTCCGTGGGGTCTCATCTGCTGCCAATGTAATACACTATGCAGTAATAGAATTAATAGGAGGAACTCTCATGATAACGGCCATACCAACAGATTTCATCAACATTGCTAAGAATTCTGTCATATCTAATTAGAAAAGTCTCCATGATAATTGATACTACAGTACCTAATATCATTCCCCTCTTTCTTATTTTTTTTTCGCAGTGCGACTGATAAAGCAAATCAGCCGGCTTCTTACATGCAGGCATGAAATCTGGGAGGAACGAACGTAGCGCGCGCGTAATTATCACGCTAGGTACTATGAAAATTTCCGATCTTCGAAATTTCCGTTATGTCTTGCATCTATCTTTTTGTCTTACCGGTCACTGAGGTCAACTGGCGGTAGGTAGCCAATAATTCAACATCAATTTTGGGTAATATTTGAGAAGATCTGATCGACGGTAAATAGGACCCTTTTGTGGCATTGGCGGTATAAGGTCCTATACGTACATGGCGTGCGTGCACTAGCTATGGTATGATACTGTTAGTAGTTATAGATACTAGGGGTAGCAACTGGTCAAGTGCCTTCTCAAAGTTCCAGGCCTCCGCCGAACTTTGTGTGGTGGAAGCGATATGCCATATAATATACCGTATGTATAAGGATCACCATGAAAACAGCTCCATGGAATTCCAGAAAACCGGGCAGTACAGCTGAAATCAAGAAGAAGGAAAGAATAGCAATCAGGTTATCGAAAACAACCATTAGTTCCAGGCCTATTGATTGTCAACGTTTGAACTGTTGGGTAAAGTGCTGATTAATAGTTAGTTGTGATACCCAGTGTAACCACTTTACTTACTATATTGATTTAACTAGCTTCAAGCCTAGTAGATTACCAGCTGATATGACTTTTAGTTTTCTTTCACATTTTACATTTGAAGAGGCAGCCATCTGTCGCGTATAAAAAGTCACAAATCTTCACAAATCTATTGAAATTAATCGTATCCTGAATTTTTTTATCTGACTTGATTAAATTTTATTGTTATAGAATTTACAGTTACATACTGCAGTTGCTTACCAACAGATTTTTGAATTGATAATAGACATTTTTCACGCTGTTATTCTTTTTTTATATTCGTTTTTATCAAAATCAGTATTTCTGGCTATTTACCAGTAATTTATTATCCTATCTCGACTAACACAACAACGCCTTGAAGCTTGTGGCGTTTTTCTCCCCCGCACTAAAATTTACTAATTTTTTTTTTTCACAAAAAAACCAGAAAAAAAGAAAAACAGAGGAAATATTCTACCAGCTATACTAGAGTCTCACTTGCCCATTCAAACCAGCTTCATAAAAGGGGCTTCTTTTTTCGTTTTAATTGTTTACTGTTGCAGTCACTTGCTAATATGTTCCGACTTGCATCAAGATTCAATCAAGACGAGTTCTCGGCCGTATCACCATCAGAAACGATCACTAGTGGTGGTAGAGGTTTTATTGGTGGTAGAGGTAGTGGTAGAGGTAGCGATGGTGCTACTGTGATCACAAATAATGTTGGAGGTAGTGGCGGGCTTTTTGAAGCTAAAAAAAGTCCGGGCCGTGATCGAGAAACACCACTTGTAGGATCTGGTGGAGGAGAAGAAGAAGGAGGGTCCTATTCAAGATCTTCTTTATTAAATTCATCGTCCACAAATTCTCCGCAGCAACATTTTCCTGTAACTAAGCAACAATTTCCTTCTCAGCAAAAGCAGCAAAAACAATATATGGAACCTCGCTTCAACACTCTTAATGAGCGTCTGGAAGCGATAAAGTCCAAGGATCCTTATGCTTCTGGCAAATTTGTATTTACTGTCGATGGGCGTGAGACATACTGCAGACCGGATTGTCATCTTCACCACATTCTTCCTTCTGATAAAATAAAATTATTTGACACAGCTTCAAACGCATTTAACGAGGGTTACAAGCCTTGTTCCATTTGTAAGCCAGATTTGGAGATCAGGGTAAATGACGCCGTGGTGGAAACAACTGTTTCGGTAGTTAATGCTAGACTTGGGTTGGACCTGCCCTCAGCTCAGGATTTAGCAGAATACTTGTCTGCTTCATCTATCACAGACGAGAGTCCACAGCAAAAACAACAAAAACAGCAGGAGCAGGAGCAGTATATTGACGATCAGCAGCAGCAGCGAAGCCAGGGACAACAGAAGCAAGAACAGGAACGGCATCAACAACTACCACAGCAGAGACAACAAGGAGAACAGCATCATCATCATCATCATCAGCAGCAGCAGCAACAGCCACGACATGCTGATAGTTGGAGGAATAATACATCGGGTCGGCATCACAGAACCAGCAGTTATGCCGATACAGTTCTTTCTAACGGGTCTCCAGAAGCTACCCGAAAGGATTCAATAAGTGGTGCATCTTCTAGTTTTGATGTACCGAGCTTTTTACGCGGTATTGATGATAGTGAGTTTTTTATTGATGATGTATCTCAAGCAGGTGACGAGCCCGGCCTTTCTATTGGCTCTATTGCATCTGTTGATGATTCAAGGGGCTCGGGGTGGAGACCACGTCGTGCATCTATTGGTAATGGTCAAATTTTCGAGTACAAAAACACAATATTGTCTCCAAGACAAGCTATATTAAATTCTTTGAATACTCTTGGTGCTAATACCAGAGCTCGTTCTACTTCAGTAGGTCCAACTACTAGAAAGCGCGAAGGTAAACAAGAACCTGATCATTTGATTCTTGTTTCTGAGGCTTGTAAACATATTGCAGCCGCAGCCGCAGCAGCCGCAGCCGCAGTAGCTGTAGAAGACGCAGCCGCTGCCAACAACAGCAATAACAATAACTCTGAGGATTCACCTTTGGACGATGATAAAACTAAAAAAGAACCATTAAAGAGAAAGAAGAGAAGAGGAGGTATACTTGGTTTTAAAGAACTCGCTCGTAAGGCAGGCCTCAGTCCGTGGCATTTTCACAGAGTTTTCAAGTCAGTTACTGGATTAACACCCAAGGCTTATGGCGAGGCATGTTGGAATACAGTTACTTCTGATCCAACTATACCATCAGCTATTGCTTTAGATGCATCACTTAGTGATCCCGCAGTAGCAGCTGCAATGGGCACACAACCTAACAATAATCAACAACAGCCCCCCTCACGATCATCTATTCCTCCGGGGTTGTCACAGGCACAAAGTGCTTCAGCAGCATCTTCACCCTTGTCTTTGAGATCTCCTCATTCGAATCCATCAGTTCCCGATCTTGGCAATTCAACTGCTCCACCGTCCGGGTTGATTCAGACAACCGATATTAACTTCCCCCATCAGTTCACTTCAGACACGCCTATAGGCATTCCTGTGCATGACGTGTTGTCTCAGACGGCGCCAATGGATATGATTGATAATTTGGGTGTTCTTCCGGACTTTGGTTATCCAGCAGTCACTACTTCCTCCGCGGGTATAATTCCTACTACGACCATCCAACCACTTACTACGACAAGCTTTTTTGATAAATCCTCTGGATACATCACCGCTCCTTCGTTTGCTGTTCCTGGGACACTACCTATCACAACAACAATTTCTGATGCAGGACAATCAGGAATGATGGGGTACACTGCGACGACTACAACTACTAATAATGATGACATATTGTTTACGACCGCTTCAACTGCACCACCTAATGTTATTCCAACAACCACTAGTGGGTTTAACTTGGGTTACCCACCTGTTTCTTCTTATAGTCCCGGTGATCTTTCTTCTCCCAACGTTACTGCTGGATACAATTCATGGTCTTCAGGATTAGCAACGACGTCGGAGATGATTGGACCCGTTACCGCTACAGCAGCGGCAGCAGCGGCAGTTGCAGCAGCAGAGGCATTTGTTAATCCAGGGTTAGCTCGCACGCCTCAACCTTCGCAACACCCATCTGGTACAGCGTCACCTTCCAACTTCAACGATTGGTTTGATGCCTCGGTGACTGATGCATTTACGGGGTACATGCTAACACCTCCTGTTAACGGGCCGCTTGACGGCCAGCAGAAACAGCTGCAACAGCCCGGCTTGGAGTCTGATAGCGGCACGACACCATCATATTTGTCTCAAGGTACAGAAACTGATACTACATCGGATACTTATTCAATGTATACTAATGGCCCAGCTTTGGTAACACCACTAACGACCTCGAATAGTAGTTCTATTTTGTCGCCGAGCTCCTCTGAGATTGGCTTAAACGGGAAAGGCATAACACCTGGACTGAATTTTGGTCAAAGTGTACCACTAACATATGGCCAGACTCAATTGATATCACCGCCGATAACAAATATTCAAGACCCATACAAAACCCCGCCCTTGGGTATTACCACCGACCAATTGGTCGATGAGGTTTTAGCTGATAGCATTGTTCACGCTCCCAAAGATTCGGTAATCAATCATATGGGGCAGCCATCCTATCAGTGATTTAATGAGATAATATTTTTTGTAACTAATTTTATAACGCTAAAGACCAA